>WNWK01005993.1:40000-112075 GCA_009830355.1 Cherax destructor
AGAAGTTTTTAGGGAATTTTGGTAATATTTTCAATAGTGACCCCCCCCTCTCCTCCCGTCTCTCTCTGGCCGTCTGTTTCTCTCTCTCTCTTCTGTCTGTCTCTCTTTATGTTTGTCCCTGTCTCTCTTTGTCTGTCTCTCAAACTGGATAAAATAGTGAGGAAAAACATTTCGTTTTCCGGTCTGTTTTCATTATCAAATCTATTAATCTATTTCGACAAAGTCAAGAAAGAAATGGATGGACAGATTTTATTTATCTCGACCAAGTAACGCTTTTCATAAAGTTGTCTATCAAAAGACCAATTTGCAAACTGCAAAATAAAAGAGGAATAAAAGGCAACCTGTTAAAACTCATGAAAGATTTTTCGGTATGAGACGTAAAGGCGAAAAATATCCTCTCAGAAAGATGTGACTGTTGGGGTACCACAAGGATCTGTAATTATTCCCATTTTCTTATCACTTGATATGACTCACCAATTGAAAAGAAAACTGTCAGTATATTTGTAGATGCTAAAATCTTCGGCAAAATAAAACAATGTAAATCATTACGGAATGATTTTGATATATTGAACACAAGGAGTGATGGAGGAAGGAATTTAATTAAGACAATTCCCATATAATGGAAATGGTAGAGAGAAAAATAAGGCCTCGTACTATGAAATGTGTAACAGAATATTGAAAGTTTTAGACAGAGAGGGAAACCAAAGAGTTATTCACATAGAAAATATGGTACCGGTAAATCATTTATGAGATATCCTTAGAAACTAGTTTGTTAAACTGGCAAATTATAACATAACTTAAATATACGAATGGAAAAAAAATACTAAAAAAATTAACCGTTTACAACCCTTATTAGGCCAAAATTGAAATATGCGGCGGCGATTGTGTGGAAGACCAAGAGCTGTGCTACATGATGGATACCAGAGTTATAAAAAAAATTACGACGAGAAATTTAAAACACAATTGATGCCCCAGCTGGCTGATAAAAGACCTGGTACTTATGTATAAGCAGATAAAAGGACATGAAGAGTAGATATCACAGATATCATATCAGGGACTCAGCTATGGTATAAGTAATTTTACATACATAATTATATTGCCAGTGATATAGAAGTCACTGGCAATTATCTATGGATAATTACCAGGAATTAAAGGAACGATAAAACGGGACCATTTAAAGAGGACACATCTATAAGTTATACAAATGAAATGGGGCTCATTAAAAGGGAGTCATCTGTAATTACAAGGAAGACTGCCACAGTTATTCATCCCACAGGATTCTGAGGTAAACTCTGGTTCAACCTTCAGAAAAAGCAGGAAAAATATGCCCTAATTACTGGGTGTGGCACTACATTTAAGACAGTCTAATGCATTCATATAACAGTCCAATTTTTGACTGTGTACTGTTGCCTCCACTAAGAACGCATCTAATTTGAACAACTCGTAACTGATATTGTATAATGACTGCTTATCATGCTTAATAATTGCCGACTCCACAATATTCCTTTCAAGTCAAGAGGAACAAGGTAAGATGACTCTTGCTTCCTGCCAATTTGCTAGGTTATTTCAAGCTCTAATGTGGTTGAAAATCACGTTCGACTCCTGTGCTATATGTATCAAATAACGGTGTTGTGATATCCTCCCTTCTAGAGGTTTTCCATTCTGCCCCAAATAAGAGACTACAACCGTTGCAACCAGTTCTTTAGACACCACCAGCACGCTGTTGGGGTGAATTCTTTATCAGGATGGTTCTAACTGTCCGTGAATTTTTAAATACTACTTGTATATTAAATCTTTTAAGGGCATTCGGCAGGATAGATAAATTCTCATTGTATGGGAGGACCAGCACAGTCTTGGTCTGAGGTGTTATCCTAGGTTCTGTTCTATAATAAGTTTTCTTAGCTGCCAGCAAGGCAGATTCCACGAACTCCTTAGGATACCGCAGTTTCATGGCAATGTCAAATATTTTTCTAATTTCTTCATCTAGGAACTGCAAGCTTCTGATGATGTGTTGATTGCAACACGAAAGGCTAGAGCTATCACTCTACTCCCCTCGTGGCTGTTTTGCATCCTGTATCGCTTGATTTGAGATACTTACATTATATATATATAATATCGTGCCGAATAGGTAAAACTTGCGATTTTGGCTTAAATAGCAAAGCTCTTCTTGCCGAAGCAAAAATTTGTGTATGAAATAATTTCTCAAAAATCATTCTGAACCTAACGAAAAAAAAATATATTTCATTGTGTTTGTTTATTATTAAATTATTGTAAACTTATCTAAAATATGTTTAATCGGATTAGACTAAATTAAACTGCGCTTGTTATAATAAGGTTAGGTAAGTTTTCTAAGGTTCTTTTGGTACAAAATTATTAATTTTTACATTAACATAAATGAAAAAAAAATATTTTTAAACGTATAGGAGAATTTTTTAGAAAGGACTTAATTTTAAATGAGTTCTTGATAATTCACCAGTTTCACCTATTCGGCACATTACACACACACAAAAAGGCTGCACACACACAAAGGAGCTCATCGACACCTGCATCTCATAGATGAGTACAGTGCATTCCTCAACGTCCAGGGTGAGATTGCTTAACGTCAATTTTTTCTCTGGTTCGATAAGATTGGCTCATAAAAGGTCAATGTCTCTCGTGGATTGAAGCGGGAAGCAGATGTAGCAGTAGCATAGCAGGGGTGCAGCAATGGCGTAGCAGGGTTGAAGCAGGGGTGCAGCAGCAGCGTAGCAGGGGTGCAGCAGTAGCGTAGCAGGGGTGCAGCAATGGCGTAGCAGGGGCAGGGTGCAGCAGCAGCGTAGCAGGGGTGCAGCAGTAGCGTAGCAGGGGTGCAGCAGTGGCGTAGCAGGGGTGCAGCAGTGGCGTAGCAGGGGTGCAGCAGTGGCGTAGCAGGGGTGCAGCAGTGGCGTAGCAGGGTGCACAGGCAGGGGTGCATGGCAGCAGGGTGCAGCAGTGTGTAGCAGGGGTGCAGCAGTGGGCGTAGCAGGGTGCAGCAGGGGTGTAGCAGTGGCGTAGCAGGGGTGCAGCAGTGGCGTAGCTGGGGTGCAGCAGGGGTGTAGCAGTGGCGTAGCAGGGGTGCAGCAGTGGCGTAGCTGGGGTGCAGCAGTGGCGTAGCTGGGGTGCAGCAGTAGCGTAGTAGGGGTGCAGCAGTGGCGTAGCAGGGGTGCAGCAGTGGCGTAGCAGGGGTGCAGCAGTGGCGTAGCTGGGGTGCAGCAGTGGCGTAGCTGGGGTGAAGCAGGGGTGCAGCAGTGGCGTCGTAAGGGTGAAGAAAGTGTACATTTGACGTATTACTTGTACCAACAGGTGTACAGTGACCTCTTATATGTACCAGCAGGTATACAGTGACCTCTAATACATACCAGCAGGTGTACAGTGACATCTTATATGTACCAACAGGTGTACACGTTACTGCTTGTAAACACTAAAGACAAACTAATGCTTGAAATTTGTAAAGCATGAGATTAAATTTACGTTTTAATCTAAGCTGGTAGGGAGAAAGGGTAGTCAACGGTGAGGAAAAGAGAATGGGTAGGCAAGGAAGAAAGGGGCGGTCAAGGAAGAATGGGCAGAAGAGAACGAAGTTCAAAGCAGGAAAAAGAACGTGACGAGTAAGGAAGCAGAGGAGGGGAGGAAGGGATAGGGTGAAGGGGAAAGAGGCAACGAGAGGGGAAAGGGCGAGAAGAGTTGCAGAAGGATATAGAAAGAGGGAGACACATAGGAAGGAGGAGGAAGAGGGAGACAGGCGCAAGGAGGAGAGAGGAAGAGGGAGACGGACACAAGAAGAGGGACTTAGGATGAGGGAGACAAACACAAGAAGAGGGAGGGAGGAAGAGGGAGACAGACACAAGAAGAGGGAGGGTGGAAGAGGGAGACAGACACAAGAAGAGGGAGGGAGGAAGAGGGAGACAGACACAAGAAGAGGGAGGGAGGAAGAGGGAGACAGACACAAGAAGAGGGAGGAAGAGGGAGACACACACAAAAAGAAGAAGATAGATACAGACACAAGAGGGAGAAAGAGGGAGACAGACACAAGAAGAGGGAGGAAGAGGGAGACAGGCACAAGAAGAGGGAGGAAGAGGGAGACTGGCACAAGAAGAGGGAAGGAGGGAGGAAGAGACACAAAAAGAGGGAGGGAGGGAGGAAGAGGGAGACACACAAGAAGTGGGAGTGAGGAAAATCCTACTTCTGCTGACCCAGTTGTATTTCTCTTCACTGTTTACAAGACGGAATAATAAAATTTTATGCATTACCTTCAGAAGGATATAATATTAAGGTGTGTGTGTGTGTGTGTGTGTGTGTGTGTGTATGTGTGTATGTGTGTGTGTGCACTCACCTATATGTGGTTGCAGGGGTGTACGATCGCGCAAAAGGAATTGCATATTTTGCAATTATCTATTTTGTTTTACCCCATTGAATGTAGTACACTGCATGCTATCTTTCATTATAAGGGGTCGACTCTCGGCTCCTGGCCCCGCCTTTTCGCTGGCACCTATTGAGTTCACTCCCTCCTGCCTTCTAAAGTCCTATCGTGCCACTTTTTAAAGCTATTTACTGACCCTTCCTCTATCACTCCACTGTCCTGGTCGTTCCACTTCCTGACTAAGGCTCAAGAAACACTTTCTATAATTCTTGTGACTGTTTTCAACTTTCGAATGTGCTTTCCTTTTACTCTCGCCTCTCGAACAACCTGTCCCTGTCCACCCTATCAATTTCCTAGTATTTTATACATCATCATATCACCCCTAGTCCTGTTCTCTATTGTCATCAGATTGAGCTCCCCGGCATCTCTTCATAGCTCATACCACTTACCTATGGGACTAGTCTCGTTATAAACTTCTACACTTTCTCCAGTTTCTTGCAGTGTTTTATTAGGGGGCAGACTAAATACGGATGTTGCATGTTTCAATATGGTCTTAACATGTACCGTATACAGTGCCGTGTATGACTCTTGGTTTAGGTTCCGAAAAGTTAATCTTTAGATTTGCCAAACTCACTTTTGCTACTGCAGTTATCTGGTAACTTATGCGTCACGCGATATGATTGGCACATTGATCACTCCCAGGTTATTCTTATTGAGTAAGGTTTCCAGTCTATGCCCCCGAGCTTGTATTCCACTTACGGTCTTCTTAAACTGTCTTTATTTTGTATAACTGCATTTGCTGGGGTCAAATTCTAATAGCTACTAGTCAGATTGAAAATGGACCTGTCCAGATCCACTTGTAGTCTTTCCTGGTTCTCACTTGTTTTATATTCTCCTTAGTTTCACTTCATCTACAAACAGTTCACGTATATAAGAAATAGCGGTCCTAGCACTGATCCTTGTGGTACCCCCACTCGTCACATGTGCCCATTCAGACACGTCTCCTCAGACAATTACTCGTTGTTTCCTTCCGTTAAGTATTCCTTAACTAAACATTTGGGAATATTGATAAAAGTTGAAGAATGAGACAAATGTTCCACAAGTGTCATTCTTCAACTTGTCTGTTTTCAAACCCATTTTCATCACTCCTGTCAGACACATCATCATCTTGGGATTTTGATACTGGTATTTACTCAACGCTTGCCTGACCTACTTACACTAGTGGATTTGTCTTGTGGTACAGATCCTTGCGTCATCCCATTTGTGACGTCTCCACACGAGGATATTTTTCTTTCAATTGATGCTAGCCTCTTCCATCATTCAGTTCAGTAGTTTACTTATTATTTCTCAGATTTAAAGTATCCATATTAGTTTTCCATGGTGAACCCCCTTCAAACGCCTTCCTAAAATCTAGATGTATTCTGCCAACTCCTATTTTTGGAACAATTTCTTTAACTCTCTCATAACAGCTTAACAGATTTGGTATACAGGAATTTTCAGAGCCAAAGTTGAATTGTTTGCAAGTTGGTAAGTCATTCGTATCTAAGTGTTTTATCCACTTCTCAAATGACTTTTTTCATTATTTATATAACACTTGTTACATTATAGGCCCTTGTTACATTTTTAAATACTGAGCCAGTGTACGTCATTTTTCAATTCTCTACCAATTTCCTTTTGTGTAGCAATATCTTAAAAAATATCCATAGTGGATACCTCGGTTCTTCACATGTTTTAAAACCCGTGTTTTTATCTCGTCTGGTTCTGGTTTTTTTTTTTTGTGTCAGCATTCAGTGATAATTTATTTTACTACTATTTACTTATCACTTAATTATCTGTTTGGGCTTTAAATCTGCGAAATAAAATATATTCTTTTTGTAAACACTCTCTCGAACTTTCTTTATATTTCGCAAATTTTTCCTCCTTTAGCGATTTTGCTATCCTCCTCCTTTGTATTTTGTCTATAATATTTAGTTTACTTTTTGCAAACATGAATTTAATTTTTTGTTCCATAAAAGGGGAGTGTGAATATGACACGGCATCAGTGAATCCCTGGTGTTTGCCACGCTGTTTGCTCTAGCTGGCGCTCAATGGAATTAGTGCTCCCACAAGGTAATAAGTGGTCCCAGATTTTTTTTAATACTGCGCTCACCGAGTGTTAAGACCCCATTCTATACTGACCAGGCATTTCAGCCAAGTGTGCCAAATTTGGAGGCAGGAAAAAATAAAACGCTCTTATTTTGGAGCGCTAGCAGTGAAAACGTAGATCTACGTTTGGACAGTTAAGGGGTTAAAGTTCCTTTCTTCTTCTTCCCTTCTTAGATTTGAGTATTCATTTCTGGCATCTATGTCTCTCTGATACGTCTCTGAACTGGCCTGCTTAATACATTGGTTATATATAAATATTTCATAGCACTCCAACATTTTCCATTAGACCATTCTGTAATAATTATTCTTTATCCCCTTTTTGTAACACACTGTTTAATTCGAAATTCATTATTCTTGCAGAATAATGAAACTATCCTATTTAACATCTCTCTAATACCACCTTAAATCATTTTTTTCTTTTATATAGTCATTCCTGTTTGCGTGTATTTCTTTTGCCTTTAAGTGATATTTAGCAGCATATGTTATTTCGAAGTAGGTTCATGATGAAAATTTCTTCCTTGGTTCAAGTACCACCTCAAGTATTGACGCCGAGTTGCCTTCCCTGACTTGTCACTTCATTTATATACTGATATACAAAACTGCCATTATGTTTAAGATCTGTAGACCACTCACTATTATTTCCGGCCTCATAGGCGTGTGTGTATGTGTGTGTGTTTTACAAGAAAACATCTTTAGAACCCTAAATACCTAGTCACACACACACACACACACACACACACACACACACACACACACGTTGCCCCGATGGCATGGTGGCTAGCGCTCTTGCTTCACGCACGGAGGGCCCGGGTTCAATTCCCGGCGGGGCCGAAACATTTCGAAGTGTTTCGTTACACACACACACAGACATACATACAACAGGCCTAGTGTCTAATCGACATGTGCCTAGGACAAAATGGTAACTAACACACAGTAGCGGCCAGTGAAGAGGCGGGGCCAGGAGCTATGAATCGACCCCTGCAACCACAACTAGGTGAGTACAACTAGGTGAGTACACACACACACACACACACACACAGCACAAGCTTATGAACGACAACCAGCACGGCTTCAGGGAAGGAAAATCCTGTCACAAACCTACTGGAGTTTTATGATAAGGTAACAAGTAAGACACAAGAGAGAGGGGTGGATAGACTGTATTTTCTTGGACTGCAAGAAGGTCTTCCACACAGTTCCTCACAAGAGGTTAATGCAAAGCTAGATGATCAGACACGCATAACAGGAAAGGCACTTCAATGGATCAGGGAATATCTGACAGGGGCAACAATGAGTCATTGTAAGCGACGAGGTGTCATAGTGGGCGCCTGTGACGAGCGGGGTTCCATAGGGGTCAGTCCTAGGACCTGTGCTGTTTTTGGTATATGTGAATGACAAAACGGAAGGGATAGACTCAGAAGTGTCCCTGTTTGCAGATGATGTAAAGTTAATGAGGAGAATTAAATCGGTCGAAGATCAGGCAGGACTACAAAAAGACCTGGACAGGCTACAAGCCTGGTCCAGCAACTGGCTCCTTGAATTTAACCCTGCCAAATGCAAAGTCATGAAGATCGGGGAAGGGCAAAAAAGACCGCAGACAGAGAATAGTCTAGGTGGCCAAAGACTGCAAACCTCATTCAAGGAAAAAGATTTTGGGGTGAATATAATACCGAGCATATCTCTTGAGGCGCACATCAATCAGATAACTGCTTCATCATACGGGCGTCTGGCAAACCTAAGAATAACGTTCCGATACCTCAGTAAGGAATCGTTCAAGACCTTAGTTTCACCATATACGTCAGGCGCATATTGGAGTATGCAGCACCAGTTTGGAATCCACACCTGGTCAAGCACGTCAAGAAATTAAAGAAAGTGCAAAGGTTTGAAACAAGTCTAGTCCCAGAGCTAAGGGGATTGTCCAACGAAGAAAGGTTAAGGGAAATCGGCCTGACGACACTGTAGAACAGGAGGGTCAGGGGAGACATGATAATGACATATAAAATACTGAGAGGAATTGACAAGGTGGACAAAAACAGGATGTTCCAGAGATGGGACACAGAAACAAGGGGTCACAATTGGAAGTTGAAGACTCCGATGAGTCAAAGGGATGTTAGGAAGTATTTCTTCAGTCATAGAGTTGTCAGGAAGTGGAATAGTCTAGAAAGAGACGTAGTGGAGGCAGGAACCATACATAGTTTTAAGACGAGGTTTGATAAAGCTCATGGAGCAGGGAGAGAGAGGACCTAGTAGCAATCAGTGAAGAGGCGGGGCCAGGAGCTATGAACCGACCCCTGCAACCACAAATAGGCGAGTACACACACACACACAGAAAATATATATATATATATATATATATATATATATATATATATATATATATATATATATATATATATAAATGCATTCACATTCTTGCAGGATCTCTGTCATCTTCCGGGTACGATCTGCCAAAGCTGTCAAGATCACTGACCTCGACCTGATGAAGCGTCTGGGCATCATCGTGGGTGTTTTCTCTGTCTTCTTGGCGATCCGCACGGTGGTGGCCCCTCCCCATGTAAGTAGATGTTATGTATTCGGTATTCCTCTCCTTAAAGTATGTATGTATGTCGTGCTGAATAGGCAAAACTTGCGATTTTTGCTTATATAGCAACGCTCTTCTTGCCGAATAGCAAGCTAATATTTGTTTATGCAATAATTTCGCAAAAATCATTCTGAACCTAACGAAACAAAAGTGTGTTTATTATTAAATTATTGTAAAATTATTTAAAATATATTTAGTTGGATTAGGCTAAATTAAATTGCGCTTGTTATAATAAGGTTACGTAAGTTTTCTAAGGTTCTTTTGATACATTATTAATTTTCACATTAAACATAAATGAAAAATATACATCTTTAAATGTATAGGAGAACATTTTTAGAAAGGACTTAATTTTAAATGAGTTCTTGCTAACTGACCATTTTTACCTATTCGGCACGATTTCTTTTTTAACACATCGGCGGACTCCCACCAAGGCAGGGTGGCCCGAAAAAGAAAAAAAATCATCATTCACTCCATCACTGTCTTGCCAGAGGCATGCTTACACTACAGTTATAAAACTGCAACATTAACACCCCTCCTTCAGAGTGCCGGCACTCTACTTCCCATCTCCAGGACTCAAGTCCGGCCTGCCGGTTTCCCTGAATCCCTTCATAATGTTACTTTGCTCACACTTCAACAGCACGTCAAGGATTAAAAACCATTTGTCTCCATTCACTCCTATCAAATACGCTCACACATGCTTGCTGGAAGTCCAAGTCCCTCGCACACAAAACCTCCTTTGCCCCCTCTCCCTCCAACCTTTCCTAGGCCGACCTCTACCCCGCCTTCCCTCCACTACAGATTTATACACTCTCGAAGTCATTCTGTCTCGTTCCATTCTCTTTACATGTCCGAACCACCTCAACAACCCCTCCTCAGCTCTCTGGACAATAATTTTGGTAATCCCGCACCTCCTCCTAATTTCCAAACTCCGAATTCTCTGCATTATATTCACAACACACAATGACCTCAGACATGACATCTCCACTGCCTCCAGCCTTCTCCTCGTTGTAACATTCATCACCCATGCTTCACACCCATATAAGAGTGTTGGTATAACTATGCTCTCATACATTCCCCTCTTTACTTCCATGGACAAAGTTCTTTGTCTCCACAGACTCCGAAGTGCTCCACTTACCCTTTTCCCCTCATCAATTCTATGATTCACTTCATCCTTCATAGACCCATCTGCTGACATGTCCACTCCCAAATATCTGAATACATTCACCTCCTCCATACTCTCTCCCTCAAATCTGATATCCAATCTTTCGTCACCTAATCTTTTTGTTATCCTTATCACCTTACTCTTTCCTATATTCACTTTCAATTTTCTTCTTTTACATACTCTACCAAATTCATCCACCAACCTCTGCAACTTCTCTTCAGAATCTTTCAAAAGCACAGTGTCATCAGGAAAAAGCAACTGTGACAACTCTCACTTTGTATTTGATTCTTTATCTTTTAACCCCACACATCTTGCCAAGACGCTCGCATTCACTTCTCTTACAACCCCATCTATAAATATATTGAACAACCAAGGTGACATCACATATCCTTGTCTAAGGCCTACTTTTACTGGGAAATAATCTCCCTCTCTCCTACACACACTAACCTGAGCTTCACTATCCTCATAAAAACTCTTCACTGCTTTCAGTAACCTACCTCCTATTCCATACACCTGCAACGTCTGCCACATTGCCCCCCTATCCACCCTATCATACGCCTTTTCCAAATCCACAAATGCCACAAAAACGTCTTTACCCTTATCCAAATACTGTTCACCTATATGTTTCACTGTAAACATATAGTCTACACACCCCGTACCTACGACATTTTATATATATATATATATATATATATATATATATATATATATATATATCATTGGCAGTACTCTCTATGTTATTATTAGGGATAATTTCGTAAGTATTAATTCGTGTTTCGATTTTATTGCTTACACTTAAAGCAATAAAAGTCGCATTATGTATTTGGGTGCTGAGGTGTAATGCCAGCTGGAATAAGTTCAGATGCATAGTATGAAGAACTTGATTTTATTTGAACGTTTCACTCTTTCTAGAGCTTTAGCAAGTCATAAAATGTTACCCCGAGTGAAACGTTCATAACTGTGCTATGCATTTTGTTGCGATCGAGAAAGAGTGAGGAATCAAGTTATTTGTAAAGCAGAACCCTCTCTGCTTTCCAATGATTAGATTTCTCGTTCTTAATCTATTATTGGAAACTGTTGAAGCTTCTCTCTCTCTCCCTGTCAGTTTTGTGTTAGCTCCCTCACCGCTATTTCTCCCTACTAATTCTTTATTTTTCACGCCCAGTAATGCTTGAACACTATTTTGTATGTGAATAACAGAAAATACGAGATTTATGGGACTTTATAGAGACGCTTCGTCCTCCAGGGACTATCAATTCACACAGTGAGAAGTAAATAGAGGAAATCTAGTGGAGAAGCGTGAGGTGAGATGTGTAGTAGGGAGGGTGGCATCACCTGTTGTAATAACTAATCCTAGTGAAATCACCTAGGCTTTAAATTAGGTTTGGGCTTGTATGCCAACTGCAGAGCTCCGCAGTGTATTTTTAAACGGTGGTGGTGTTAGTCGTAGCCATAAAAGTAGATCTGAAGTACAGTCTACTCCGCCTGTCTGCTTCTTTGAGAATTAATTTAGCAGCGGGGAAGTTCGTCAGAAGGTTTTACCGTGTTGCACTGAATAGTGCAGACGCTGTTCATGTCATCTCTCTGGGAAGCATTTCTGTGTTCGTTGATTTTTGTGTTCAGGTCCATGGAGGGTTCGCCACTTATATTACAGATGGTATATAATACAGATTGATTACCTCAACTCTCATCTACTTCGCATTCCACCTGACCTGATATCTCTAATTGACCTACTGGGGCCTGCAGCTCAGGCCTGGTGTTATGTACTCGCCGGCAATGGTGTCCTTAGTCACAGCTTTAAGTCCAGTTTTTATGGTATTGAAGGCTATAGAACTTTGATACTGTCTTTAGCTAAGGATTTGGAGAGGTTATTGCTATGTATCTGCTGGAGTCGGAATCTTGTCTGGTATTCCAACCACTAGATTCCAAGTGCTGGATTCCGACCGCTTTATTCTGAACGCTGGTTTTCTGGCCACTGAATTTTGACCACTAGACTCCAATCAATGGATTTCGTCCGCATTATTCTAACTGCTGGATTCTGACCGATGGTCTTAATCTGTTAAGATTAAAATCGCTGGATTTTGACCACTGGTTCTCAATTACTAAATTTCTCTCACTTCATTTCAACTCCTGGATTCCTGCTGCTAGATTTCAACCATCGGATTCCGACTGGTTAATTCTGGATTCCGATCACTGGATTACCATTGCTGGATTTTTGGTCACTGGATTTTGATTGCTTGATTACCACCCTTGGATTCTAGTCTCTGGGTTCTGACTGAGTTGTCTCCTCAGGCGACGGTGCCCCGTGGCCTGATCGCTAAAGCTCTCTTCACACGGCGAGAGTCTGCGTTCGATTCCCAGCCTGGGGAGAAACATTGGGCGTGTTTCTTTACACTGGTTGTCTATGTTCACCCATCAGTAAAATGGGTACCTAGGAGATAGTCGACTGGTGTGGGTCGCATCCTGGGACAAGGACCTAATTTGCCCAAAATGCTGTGCATAACAAGGGGCTTTCTATATAATAGTACAGTATGTCACAGATGTCAGCTAGGTCTGTATACCATGTACATGTACTTGTAGTAAATAAAGATATTATTATTATTATTAAGAGAGGTGCCTTGATGTTGGTGAAGGGCTCCTGATTTAGGAAATTGGACCTGAATTAAGCCTGAATGCCTTCCATTCTCCTCGCCCCTCCTCCACAGGTGCTGTATAATCCCTACGGGTTTAGCGATCCCCCAATGATAATTCAGTTGTAACGTTTAAATTACTATACATTAATTTGCTCCATATATATTAAAAGAGTTTATCTTGTATCTTAATTTTATTTTAGGATGGCAGTGAGTGTCACTGGTATTATAAAATTCAGACTTTATTAATTAATCCCATAAGTTTTTCATAAATGTTTGACCGACATATTTTCGTTACCACGAGTATTTCAGGGAACATTTCTGATAACAGTTAACTCTCTGATTACATAAATGTTTGAGCAAACTTTACCTGTTTACAGTTATGTATGAGCAAACACTCCTTGTTTACATAGTCAGAATGTTGATAAATCTTTTACCAAGTCACACACACATTAGGTGAACTTTGAAATATCGAAATATATATGAACTGAATCCAGTATTGCATTTGCCTGTTTGGGAAAGCATTTTGCATAAGATTAGTCTCGGTAATTGTAGCTTGTGTAGACATGACCATGCTGCATTATCAATGTCAATTTATGTATTTTATTCATGGAAAAGCGCTATATCCATAAGTGTCATGCAGAACTGGTGATTGCGAGAGCAGAATATTTGTGTATATCCCTTTTGAGGCATATATCATGTGGTTTATAAATCCCATAAGTCGCTCACAAGACATGGTGGGTTAATATGAGTATTTAACAAATAAGTTTACTGCCTTTGATACTTCATGTGAAGTACAATCTACTCGACTTTCTATAATTAAGGATTTATTGAGAAATATAAATATAAATGGGCAGGAATGTTGCATTTCGGAGAGACGTACCTGTAGGGGTCGCCGGCAGCTTTTAGGGGAGTTTCTGAAATTGACAATAGGATTTATTACTGATGCTGGTTATTTTAACTTGTCTGTCTTATTTATGTTAGTAACTGTTTATTGTTTTGTTAGTTTTATCTTTGTTGTTATGAGTGTTTTAATGATAAAGTTGCTGAGTGATATACACACTCAACTCACTCTTTATATTTCAAAATTATCTTCTTAACTAATTCCAGGAGGTCCAGCCTTTATCTTGATACAGACCAATCAATTTTTATACCAGTATGAAGGACATTTTGTTAGCTCACCTCTCTTAGTAATGCGTTATTTTCAAGCCAAATCAAATGTGTAGTAAATGAGATTTTACTTACCGTTATAGTAACATCACTTCTACCAACCGGTATCAATCCTTCTAAAAAAAAATAAATCCTGTTTTCATTTTTATTATACAGTACTAATAATATTGACAATCAGCAGATCCTCAAAACACACGAATCTTC
The DNA here is from genome assembly GCA_009830355.1 of Cherax destructor. Classification (NCBI taxonomy): domain Eukaryota; kingdom Metazoa; phylum Arthropoda; class Malacostraca; order Decapoda; family Parastacidae; genus Cherax; species Cherax destructor. The sequence continues at coordinate 54,268 of WNWK01005993.1, forward strand.
GCTCTCACTAAACACTTGCGTTGACTCGTCTCCAATCACTTAAGTTTATCCGCTTAAGTTTCTATCCCTTCAACACTTGTTTACTTAACTGCCCACCCAACACTTGTGTCCAGCCAAGTCTTTATCCATTCAAAACCTGTATTCATAAAAAATCACTACCCACTCAACGCATTATTATAATCAAAAGAAGCGCTAAACCACAAGGGTTCCACTCAACGCATGTGTTCACTCAGATTTCTAACCATATAACAATTTTCACAGTTTCTCTTCAAGAATCATAGTCTACACGAGCTTTAACTTAAACCAGGCTGCGCAGAAATAGACTTTTTACATGTTGATTAAGGATCTGCACTGAAAAAAATTAATGTAATTAGTCTTGCAAATGACGTGCAGTCAAAGACTTTTCATGTTTTTTTTTTTTACTGGGATCATTTTTTTTATTTCACACGTTACTTTTTTTCGAAATAAATTTGGTTAAATAATTCGGGTAAATATAAAATATTTGTGTATCCTAAGGAAACCTCATCTTTCCGTCCTTCATGTCCTCATTCTCACTCGAAGATGCTTCATCTTAAAGAAACCTCTACCCCTTCTCTTCCTCCCTAACCCCTTCTCTTCCTCCCTAACCCCTTCTCTTCCTCCCTAACCCCTTCTCTTCCTCCCTAACCCCTTCTCTTCCTCCCTAACCCCTTCTCTTCCTCCCTAACCCCTTCTCTTCCTCCCTAACCCCTTCTCTTCCTCCCTAACTCTCATTGAAGGAGGTTTCATCTTTTCACGTAATTATCTTCCTCATTTTCACCCTCAACGGTGCTTCCCAACTCACTTTTTTCCTCTCTTTCTCTCACTGTTTTTGAGAGGTTTTATACAACTGGTTATACGAGATATTTCGCGAGGTCTTTGTCAGGCGGTTCACTAAAGTTTAAGGAATTACTTCTAATTATTTTCTTGTTCCCTTCAAGGGGATGACTTGATGCCGATGAAGGCCTCTCGATCAGTGGAATTGGAGTTACCCTGCCATTTCTTAGATCGAACCTGATAACCACCTATTGCCCCACGTGCTATATTACCCTATACAGGTTTAGCCCTTTCTCATTAATGAAATCCCTTCCTCTACTCCAGTAAGCTGCTCCACCCATTTAACCCAGCATATAGGAGGTGCCTTGAGCCAAGGTATTGGAGCCACTCCTTGGATCACACCCGATTACCTCCCATTCTCCTTGCGCTGTATGATTAATACACCACCTGACTCTTCTCGTCATATATTAATCATCTTTATTAATCCAGACTGATGTTTACTTGTGATGGACCTGATCCTTGTGCTTGCTGGTGTTTGAATTCAACTTCAAATTCCACTTTCTTAGAATTTATCCTTGATTTAAACCATTATGAATGTGACAGTTGTGTTCATTTTGATGAGCTAGCACCTTTAAGCTTATGAATGTGACAGTTGTGTTTGTTTTGATGAGCTAGCACCTTTAAGCTTACGCTTCAGCTTATCTAAATCAGCCCCTCACTCTTCAGCTTACTTGAGCAACTAACAATGGGGAGGAGAGAGGAAAGAAGCGAGGAAGCAGAGAGATGGGGAGGTGGGTTGAAGAAAAGAGAATCGTAAGTCATCAGAAACTGCTTAAGACATAGTGGGAGAAATTTTGCTCGTCATTAGAGAGAAACTGGCAGTTCGTTAGAATAAGAAGCCAGGCTTAATGGGTAGTCCACGGGGAGCAGGTAATGATGGTGGAGGCGGCGGGGCGCAGCTAATGGTTAGTGGGGGTAGGTTAATGGATGCTGGGGGAGGATTGTGAGATGAGTTCGATCCAGACGAAGATATTTTCTTGGTACCCTGCGTGGGCCGTCTTAGTTTGTAATGGAAAATTGGACAAGCAAGTGCTGATAATAGATTTGTAGTTATACGCACCTCAGAAGACAGGTTTGGTATAGTGCTTACTAACAAAATTCTTTCCCTTAGTACGTGTGTTTGCCTCCTCCCAGTTGGTACACTATGACTGGTCTTCCTGGTGGTACGCTGTCTGGTCTCACAGATGGTACACCGTGCACAATCTTGGTGGTACATTGTGGTCTCCTAGATTTGGTTTCCAAAATGGTATACAGTGTTTGATATCTCTCGTAGCCAACTATGCCCTCTACAGCGATACGCTGTAGTCTATGATGTATACTTGGACTGAACTACTTCGAGGTAGTACATAATGTCTCCTCTTCTCCTGGGTGGTACTGTATGTGATTTTCCAAGTGGTTGCACTGTACCTGGTCTCCCAAGTAGCACACCGTGTCAGATCTCTCAGACAATTTACCACTAGGTGGTAAATTGTCTTGACGCAGTCTTGTGTCTTTCACGCCGGACATTCTCTTGTGTGTGATATATGGACTCGGAAGGCTTGACAGCAGAAATAACTAAATATATCTCCGTCTTGCATGGACACACATTCTGTTCCTCTGGGCAAGAGATACGAAAATTGAGGTCTCAAATTTGTACCCACCGCAGGCGAGAGAGATACTTGATAATATACACTTGGAAAATCCTAGAGGGATTAGTACCAAACTTGCACACGAAAATCACTCCATATGAAAGCAAAAGAGTCGGCAGGAGATGCAACATTCCTCCAATGAAAAGCAGGGGTGCCACGAGAACACAGAGACAACACAATGTGTCCGGGGCCCAGGACTATTCAACTGCCCCCCAGCATACACAAGAGGGATTACCAATAGACCCCTGGCTGTCTTCAAGAAGGCACTGGACAGGCACCTAAACGCAGTACCTGATCAACCGGGCTGTGGTTCATACGTCAGTTTGCGTGCGGCCAGAAGTAATAGCCTGGTTGATAAGACCCTGATCCACCACGAGGCCTGGTCTCAGACCGAGTCGCGGGGGCATTGACCCCCGAAACCCTCTCCAGGTAAACTCCAGGTTAACCATCCGCTTACTCACCAGCACATACATTGGCCTATCCGTATGTGGATTGTGGAGATTATGAATAAAAATAAAAATTCACTTTGTCATTCCTCAATTATTATTATCATTCCTCAATTATTATTATCATTCCTCAAGCGTCAAGTAAATGTCCCTCGCTCAACTTACATCGACAGGAATATAGGAGCATTGGATTAAATGTAAATTTTCACCCCGTAGCTTGTTTTGCATCTCGTATCCCTTGTTCGTGATATTTGCAATACAATTGCAGACAGGCGATCTTAACAATGCAAGGCAAAGCACAGGGGGTGGAAATCTTCAGCTCAAGGCCTTTTACACGTCTGCATGCGTCATCAGGAGCTATACAATGTTGCAAGAGTAACACGTGCAATATATAGTATATATATTTTTATTAACACACCGGCCGATTCCCACCAAGGCAGGGTGGCCCGAAAAAGAAAAACTTTCATCATTCACTCCATCACTGTCTTGCCAGAGGGGTGCTTTACACTACAGTTATAAAACTGCAACATTAACACCCCTCCTTCAGAGTGCCGGCACTCTACTTCCCATCTCCAGGACTCAAGTCCGGCCTGCCGGTTTCCCTGAATCCCTTCATAAATGTTACTTTGCTCACACTCCAACAGCACGTCAAGTATTAAAAACCATTTGTCTCCATTCACTCCTATCAAATACGCTCACACATGCTTGCTGGAAGTCCAAGCCCCTCGCACACAAAACCTCCTTTACCCCCTCCCTCCAACCTTTCCTAGGCCTACACCGCCTTCCCTCCACTACAGATTTATACACTCACGAAGTCATTCTGTCTCGTTCCATTCTCTCTACATGTCCGAACCACCTCAACAACCCCTCCTCAGCTCTCTGGATAATAGTTTTGGTAATCCCGCACCTCCTCCTAATTTCCAAACTCCGAATTCTCTGCATTATATTCACACCACACATTGACCTCAGACATGACATCTCCACTGCCTCCAGCATTCTCGTTGCAACATTCATCACCCATATAAGAGTGTTGGTATAACTATACTCTCATACATTCCCCTCTTTACTTCCATGGACAAAGTTCTTTGTCTCCACAGACTCCGAAGTGCACCACTCACCCTTTTCCCCTCATCAATTCTATGATTCACCTCATCCTTCATAGACCCATCTGCTGTGTATGTATGTATGTATATATATATATATATATATATATATATATATATATATATATACATACATACATACAGTGGACCCCCGCCTAAAGAGCACCCCGGAAATCGTACAGGTATGTAAGTATAATATTGTAAGTGCTTGTGGAAGTGTATTTTTGGGGGTCTGAAATGGACTAACCTACTTGACATTATTTCTTAAGGGAGTAAATTCGTTCGGTAATGGCACTTGAGCAGGCTTCTGGAATGAATTTTGCTCGTTAGGCGGGGGTCCACTGTATATATATATATGTCGTGCCTAATAGGTAAAACTGGTCAATTAGCAATAATTCATTTAAAATTAAGTTATTTCTAAAATTTTCTCATATACGTTTAAATATATATTTTTTTAATTTATGGTAATGTAAAAATTTATAATTTTGCATCAAAAGAAACTTAGAAAACTTACCTAACCTTATTATAACGAGCGCAATTTAATTTAGCTTAACCCAACTAAATATATTTTAGATACGTTTACAATAATTTAATAATAAACAAACACAATTAAATATATTTTTTTCGTTAGGTTCAGAATTATTTTTGCGAAATTATTGCATACACAAATTTTCGCTTGTCTTACATGGCAAGATGAGCGTTGCTATTTATGCCAAAATCTCAAGTTTTACCTAATCGGCACGACATATATAATGTCGTGCCGAATAGGTAAAACGTGCGATTTTGGCTTAAATAGCAACGCTCTTCTTGCCATGTAAGACAAGCGAAAATTTGTGTATGCAATAATTTCTCAAAAATCATTTTTAACCTAACGAAAAATATATATTTCATTGTGTTTATTAAATTATTGTAAACTTATCTAAAATATATTTAGTTGCATTTGTTTTAATAAGGTTAAGCAAGTTTTCTAAGGTTCGTTTGATACAAAATATATTTAGTTGCATTTGTTTTAATAAGGTTAGGCAAGTTTTCTAAGGTTCGTTTGATACAAAATTATTAATTTTTACATTAACAAATGAAAAAAATATATTTGTGAATGTATAAATTTGAATGAATTCTTGATAATTGACCAGTTTTACTTAATCGGCACGACTTATATATATATATATATATATATATATATATATATATATATATATATATATATATATATATATATATATATATATATATATATGTCGTGCCGATTAGGTAAAACTGGTCAATTAGCAAGAACTCGTCTAAAATTAAGACCTTTCTAAAATTTCTCTTATACGTTTAAAGATATATTTTTTCATTTATGTTAATGTAAGAATTTATAATTTTGTACCAAGAGAAACTTTGAAAACCTACCTAACCTTATTACAACAAGCGCAATTTAATTTACCCTAACCCAACTAAATATATTTTAGATACGTTAACATTAATTTAATATTAAACAAACACAATGAAATATATTTTTTCGTTATGTTCAGAATGATTTTGGCGAAATTATTGCATACACAAATTTTCACTTGTCTTATATGGCAACGTGAGCGTTGCTATTTAAACCAAAATCGCAAGTTTTACCTAATCGGCACGACATTTATATATATATATATATATATATATATATATATATATATATATATATATATATATATATATATATATATATATATATATATATATATATATATATATAATCAGATCAACTGTAACCAAATGTAAACATAGGCAGGTGTTGGATATTTCGAGAGAAAAAATAATATACTAATGTGAGGGGAAAGTAACGGTATCAGGAAATTACCTTCTGGGAGAAGGAAAGAGCTAGGGCGAGAGGGAGGGATTTAACACGAAGCCCGGGTGAGGAGGATCCATTAGGACTCCTGTCTCTGTGAAGAATGAGCTGGGAGGGTTGGTGGTGGCAGAGGTGGTGGAGGTATTAGTGGATCTTGTGGTGTTGGTAATGGTACTGCTGATGTTAGTGGGGTCTGTGGTGGTAGTGTTGTTATGAGTTTTGATAAACAGAATCTGAGGGTTCCTTGCTGGGCACCAAGAAGGAATAGGAGTTCTGTGTTACGACTTCGATATCGTAACTTAAAAAAAAGGTCCTGGCTCCTAAATGGCTGCTTAATCTGTCTAGGGGCATTTAAATTATATTGAAAAAACATAGCAACTCTAGGGCCAGCATACAAATATATGTTAAACAATATTAATTTAGGAAGGAAGGACAAAAACTCACTTATACTAAAATATGTCTATATATTAAAGTAAATTATATACAACTTATAACCTACTATAAAAAAACAATACACTCCAGTTCACCAAATAAGCATTTATAAACAGGGAGGCTCCATGACATAAACCCCCCTTCTTCACTTCTGCCTGGTAGACTAGTTACCAGCAAGCAAAAACACCAATGGTATACACTAAAAAAAAAAAATTACCAAAATTACTTACACTACTACCCAAACATGATGACTTCACCCCGTCACCACCCGTCTCGTACTAACTCTCCAACACCTCATCTGCTCCTGTGCTTGGCCACTCTGCCGTGACAGGGATAAAACGCGTCTCATTCCAGTACAAACTCGGAAAAGGGAGTTTTTTTTTATAAAATAATTTACTGCTTAACATCCCCTTCCCCAGACCAAAGGCCTCACTGAGCTAGCTTGAACCCACTTGGGTGCAGCTAGTCAAGGAAAAGGAACCCTGGGTCTGGGGAAACAAAAAATTCTCCAAAAAAAAAATAAGAAAACTGCATCAAGCACTGTCTTGAAGCAATTGATTTGTACATACAAAAAACACCATATAAACATTAACATAAAGCTTATATCTACAATGAGCACTGCTAATCCACAGTCGTGTTAAACTCTTTGAGGTAAAAGTGATCAGGAACATAGGAAAGAGTAAGGTGAAGATAAAAAAATTAGGTGAAGGATTGTATATCAGATCGGAGGGAGTGTGGACGAGATGAATGTATTCAGCTATTTGTCAGTGGACTTGTCAGCAGATGGTATATGAAAGACGAGGTGAATCACAACAAAAAGGTAAGTGGTGCATTGAGGAGTCTGTCGAGACAAAGAACGATATCCATGGAAGCAAAGAAGGGAATATATGAGAGTATAGTTATGCCAACACTCTTACATGGGTGTGAAGCATGGGTGCTGAATGTTGCAACAAGAGGGCTGGAGGCAGTGGAGATGTCGTGTCTGAGGTCAGTGTGTGGTGTGAATATAATGCAGAGAATCCGTAGTCTTGAAATTAGGAGGGCTGAGAAGAGGTTGTTGAGGAGGATCGGACATTTAGAGAAGATGGAACAACATAGTGTGACTTGGACAGCATATAAATCAGTAGTGGAAGGAAGGCAGGAAAGGGGTTGGCCCAAGAAAGGTTGGAGGTAGGGGGGGTAAAGGAGGCTTTGTGTGCGAGGGGCTTAGACTTTCAGCAAGCGTGCGTGAACGTGTTAAATAGGAGCGAGTGGAGATAATGGTTTTTATGATTAACGTGCTGCTGAAGTGTGAGCAAGGTAACATTTATGAAGGGATTCAGGGAAACCTGCAGGCCAGACTTGAGTTCTAGAAATGGGAAGTACGGTGCTTGCACTCTGAAGGAGGGGTGTTAATGTTATAGTTTAACTGTAGTGTAGGATCACCTCTGGCAAGACTGATGGAATGAAAGATGATGAAAGTGTTTCTTCTTTTTCGGGTCACTGCCTTGGTGGGAAATGGCTGATGTGTTAATATATATATGTCTTGCCGTATAGGTAAAACTGGTCAATTAGCAAGAACTCATTTAATTAAAATTAAGTCCTTTCTAAAATTTTCTCTTATACGTTTAAAGATATATATTTTTATTTATGTTAATGAAAAATAATTATGTACCAAATCCACCTTAGAAAACTTACCTAACATTATTATAAGAAGCGCAATTTAATTTAGACTTATCCAACGAAATATATTTTAGACAAGTTTACAATAATTTAATAAACACAATGAAATATATTTTTTTTCGTTAGGTTCAGAAGGATTTTCGCGAAATTATTACATATACAAATTTTCGCTTGTCTTATTCGGCAAGAAGAACATTGCTATTTAAGCCAAAAATCGCAAGTTTTACCTATTCGGCACGACATTATATATATATATATATATATATATATATATATATATATATATATATATATATATATTGAAGATCTTTTCCCCATTTTTTCAACTGCATTTTTTCTGAAGATTCTGTTCTGCTTCAGGTAATAGTGTCGATGACGGCGGACGACCTGAAGGCCTTCCTATGTTCTACTGATTGGTGGGACCACGTCTTTACTGCTAGTAAGTCTATACTCGCTTACTGTATATGCATTTACCTATATTTACCCGGCCCTTCATCTTGCCAGATTCACTCTCTAGTATCATCGTGAGCCCTATCGTACTTTTAATGTTATGTATAAAGAATGCCTCTACCACATTCTTGGTCGAGATAATTCCAATTTCCGACCACCTGAAGAAATACTTCCTGACATCCTTGTGGCTCGTGTGTATGTTTTCATCTTCCAGCTGTATCTCGGAGTTCCTGTTTCCATCCTTTCAGAGTCTGTCCCTCTCTACTCCATCAATTTCTGTGAGTATTTTGTATGTTACGATGTGTCCCCTGGTTCCTCTATTCACCAGTGTTATGAAATTCAATAATGTTAACCCCGCTCAGTGTCTCCTACACCTTAGTGAAAGAACCAGTCTAGGAGCATACCTCAACACAGTCTCCAGTTTTTTAATATGGCTCAGCTGGTGTGCTGCGTACTCAAAGATTGGGTGACATCTTTTGTGTAAAGGGGTCCGGAATGACTGTTGACTCTAGATGCCCGCTGTTATGTTTGCTACGGGAGAATTGACTGCAGAGGTAATTCTTCCCCCCCCCTCCCGTGTGTGCGTGTGTACGTACTTACTCGCCTATTTGTGGTTGCAAGGGTCAATTCGCAACTCCTGGTCTCGCCTTTCCGCCTGTGGTTACTAGGTCCATTCTCTCTCTGTTCCAAGAGCTTCATCGTACCTCTTCTTAAAGCTATGTATGGATCCTGCTTCCACTACATCACTTCCCAGACTATTCCACTTCCTGACAACTCTGTGACTGAAGAAATACTTTCTTACATCCCTGTGACTCATCTGAGTTTTCAACTTCCAGTTGTGACCCCTTGTTGCTGTGTCACATCTCTGAAACTTTCTGACCCTATCCACCTTGTCAATTCCTCTCAGTATTTTATACCTCGTTATCATGTCCCTCCTGTCCCGCCAGTGTCATCAGGCTGAGTTCCCTTAAACTCTCCTCATAGTAGAGGTTAAGGGAACTAGTCTTTTTGGAAACCTTTGCACTTAATCTAATTTCTTGATGTGCTTGACCAGGTGTGGGTTCCATACTAGTGCTGCCAAGTTTGCCAAGCGACCATAAGCTGCAGCAGTTATTTGGTTGATATGAGCTTCAAGAGATGTGCTCGGTATCATACTCCAAGAATCATTTCCTTGAGTGAGGTTTGAGGCCTTGACCTTGTAGCTGTTCTCCGTCTGCGGTCTTCTTTGCCCTTCCCCAATCTTCATGACTTTACACTTGGTGGGGTTAAACTCCGAGAGCCATTTGCTGGACAAGGTTTGCAGCTTGTCCAGATCCCTTTGTAGTCCTACCTGATCCCCGTCTGCTTGAATTCTCCTCAGTTTCACGTCGTCTGCAAACAAGGACATCTCTGAATCTATCATTTCCGTCATGTCATTTACATATACCAGAAACAACAACTGCCCTAGAATCCCGCTCCTCACTCTTGACACCTCGTCAAGTATCATCACTCGTTGTTTCCTTCCTGTCAGGTATTACTTGATCCATTGCAGTGCCTTTCTTGTTATTCTTGCCTTCTCCTCTAGCTTTTGCACTAATTTCTTGTCTGGAACTCTGAACTGTGTGTGTTAGTTACCATTTTGTCCTAGGCACATGTCGATTAGACACTAGGCCTGTTGTGTGTGTGTGTGTGTGTGTGTGTGTGTGTGTGTGTGTGTGTGTGTGTGTGTGTGTGTGTGTGTGTGTGTGTGCGTGTGTGTGTGTGCGCGTGTGCGTGCGTGCGTGCTTTTGAGTGAGAGAAATACAGTCTATTGGGCTGCTTTCCACATATTTTTTCTATAAATTACTTATTTCCTCATGTGAAGGCAATTACTAGCATCACCGACCTTATTAACGTTGAAACAACCTCAGTATCTCACCATTTCAATGAGTCACTCTCACAGCTGACCTTAATAATCTCGTCTGAGTCAGCGGCCATTACTGAATATTACTCCTCGGCAGAACTCTAGCATTATTTTTTTCCATGTGTACCAGCTATTTAAACTACTTAAAGAGTTTTCTTATGTCATTTTTTTTTTATTTTTGGGTGGGAGGGGAATAGGGGAAAGATTATAGCAAAAATAATAGCTCTATTTTGTATAGAACGCAGCAAGTTTGGGTGAATCGGAAGTTAGTGTTGACACTTGTTACGCCAGACCAGTCATAAAATATAAAACATTTTCATCTAATCATTTGACCTTTGTTTTTATTAGTGTTATTCCTTTCTGTTTAGTACTCAATCGGAGGGGAAAAAATCTTAGTTTCATTCCTAAGATTTGTTTTGCGGAGACGTGTATGTTACGAGATGTTAAAGTACTGGAGATGAGCTCAAATATAATTAAATTTTTCTCAGCTTGCTTTGCCATAATGATGTTCTGCTATAATGAAGTCTTACTCTGTCATAATGAGTTTCCTCTGTTATAATGAAATCTTGCTTTGCTCTAAGGAAGATTTGCGTTGTTATAAAGAAGATTTGCTGCTCTGCTATAAGTAACTGTATTATGAATACCTTAAAAATTTCGTTATCTGTTCCAGTGTAGATTTTACTGACTAGTGTGAACTAATTTTTATTCCAGTGGAGATGTTGATTAGTATGTAACAACCACTTCATAATGAGTGGTAACTACGGAAACTACCATGTAACAAATATTAACTACCTTGTAACGAACACCAACAACCTATTTCAGTGGAGATGTTGTTCCTGGTTTGGGGGATCCGATTATGCATCATGGTGAGGAAGGCGCCATCTGAATTCAACGAGTCCAAGTACATTTCACTGGCCATCTACAACGAGTTCATCCTCTCACTCTTCCTCAACGTCTCAATGTGAGTCTTCAGCCTTGTTCTCAAAGCCTAGTCTTTAAATTCTTGTGCTCCTTTGTTTTAAAAGTTTTATTATCAAAGCCTTGTTATTAAATCCAAGTACTGTCAGTTTTTTAAGTTCATTTTTTGTCTAAACTCTTTTGACCCCTTAACTTGATAATTAGGTAACAATTATTTTTTTTGCTAATTTGGGCTAAGATTTTTGAGGCGTCAATATCAGTTCTTGGATGATGGTACCCTAGCTGGCACTACAGAATCTCTCCTAGAGGACATCAGAAAAATTTAAGACATGGGAGAGAGTCTGGGCCTATCTTTAAACCCCACCAAATGTGAAATATGGATGAATGGTTCAGAGAACTGACAGGTTGATAAATTAGACACATGTACAACACTTGGGTATCTTTAATGAGGAAAGATACCCAAGTGTTGCACTTGTGTCTAAGTTATCAAATGTGAAATAGTTTCTACCAATCAACAGATGATCCAGAACATTAGTGCTGTTTTACCAGGAGCATGAGCCATTGATTCAGCCAACAGCACTTTCCTTGGTGCTCCTCTTGGGCTCAGTACCACTGATCTGATCCTAGAAAAAAACCTCAGACCTCAGGACGATGGAAGGCAGGATGAAAGACATCGATACACATGATGCCTTCTACCTACTCACCAGGTGTCTGTCAATCCCAAAGCTTACCTACTTTCTGAAATGCTCCCCAGCCTTCAGCAGTCCGAAACTCAAGGAATATGACTCCCTGTTTAAGACCATGCTAGAGAGTGTATTGAATCTTTCCATCGAAGATGGACAGTGGTTGCAAGCCTCACTTCCAGTCAGGCTTGGGGGGCTGGGAGTACGCAAATCCTCCCAGATTGCCCAACCAGCTTTCCTATCCTCTTCCACAGCATCAAATGAGTTAATAAAACAAATTCTTCCAGACAACCTCAGTGACTCAGCAGTAATACAGGACCCTACCTACGCCAGTGCCATCACTGAATGGGAGTCTCTTGTTGTTCCAGCACTAAAACCTAGTGCAGCAATGGCCTACAGTCAAGTTGGGATAGCCCCATCACTGAAAAGGTGTTTGCCAACATGCTTAGCACTGCAACATCAGACAGAGAGACTGCGTTTCTCCAAGCTGTGAGTGCACTTCACTCTGGGGACTTCCTCCAAACAGTTCCCATTTCGGCAATGGGAACACTCCTCGACCCTAAGACCCTCTACATTGCAGTGGTTCTCCGCCTTGCTGCCCCAATTCACACGGAATATATGTGTATTTGCGGCGATATGCAAGCCGACCAATATGGTCTACATGGTCTTAACTGTTCCAAAACCAAGGGCTGGCATGCAAGACACAATGAAGTCAACGACATTATTAAGAGAAGCCTTGCTAAACCTGGATGCCTCTTTAAGAGGGGCTCCTTGATGCGGCAAAGAGGCTCTTGGTCTAAGGAATTAGACCTTTTGGTCTCCTTCCAGATCGAACCTAATTACCTTCCAATCCTTCCTTCTCTATACCATCCTCCCCATCCCCCCTTTTTTTCCCTTTCTTCCCCCCTCCCAACCCTCCCTTTTCCCTGTCCCGTTTGTAGCCTTTACGGTTTCTAGGTAGGAGAAAGTATGCCAGGGTTCATCCCGCTCCATGAGGTTCCTCTGGTATGGCATAGTTTGCCCTGGAATCTGGATTATCTGGAGGCGCCCTGCTCCCTTCCCAGATTTCCGAGAAGTGGGCGGGGTGTTCTGCAGGTGACGGAGGCTGCCTGTCAGTTCTGGGGGGTTGGCAGCCGAAGGAAGGGTGTTTTTTGGCAGGTTTTCGACAACCCTCTCTTTTGTAAGCCAAGGTGGCTCAGTGGATGTGAGGTTGCTATTCCGGAGCACTGGTTTACTGGTGTGATGGGTAGAGTATGGCACGAGTTTCATGCTACACCTGCAATGCTTGTGGTCTCGAGGTCCTCTCGGATGAGAGGGGAAACTTACAGACCTTTCATGCCTTCTAGTGACTGTCCCTCTGCTGTCCCTCTTTCATTCTTTCCTTTTTTCCTTAAAAATAATAAGAAGAAAAGTACCATCATCATGTAGTTTTCATTCCAAGATAACCCTCCTCCTCCCAGGCCCCTTTTCGTTACCACATCCTGTTCTGACCTGGCTTCATTATTGGACCATTCTCCAGACTCTTCCCATACCCCTGTAACTCCTTTATGCACCATGTTTACAAGTATGCAGTGGACTAAATTTTTTTCCCTACAACCGACATCTCCAACTGATTATCTTTCTGACCATAGTACTAGTAAAGCTGTTTTATGAAACGTTCGCCAAAATATATCCTTTCACGCTCTTCGAAGTGGTGTGCACATCATTACAGTTCATAATGCAGAACAAGCTCATGATCTTTCCCATCTTACTTCCACTGATAACATTCCAATCAATTCTTGCAGTGGTACGGTGGTTTTACCGCATACCATTGTACAGAGTGATTGTCTGTCTTGCGGTGATGATATTTTGGAGCAATTAGCCCTTCGGGATATTCCTATTCTCAAAGTAGATACATATGTTCTGCCCATTCGCGGGTGGAGTCGCTTTCCCAGTAACATCGCCCACTTAACCTTTTACTGCCGTGAACTCCCGTCCTCCGTTTATATTGCAGGCCATTACCTAGAGGTCCGCAAAGTGGTCCCTTCTCCCCAACAGTGTCAAAATTGCTGGCGCTTTGGACACTCCGCTAAATTCTGCAGATCTGCGGTGGAGTGCTAGGTCTGCGGTGATGGAGATTATACCTATATATCTTGCAGTCTTTTCCCCCAACTTGTCTCAATTGCAATGAACCTCATCCTTCATTTTCCCGTCGATGTCAGGTCTATCTTAATGAACGAGAAATCCGTTTTCTAAAGAGAGCAAAGGCCTTACTAATGCTATGGCTGTCTCTCGGCTCCACCTTCAGGGTAATCTTCCTCGTATCCCTTATACGCGAGCAGCTAGGAGACTTCCAACCTTGGCAGTGTCCCCACCTACCAGCTCCTCCAGTATAGTGTCTTCTGGGGTCACCCCCATCTCTAATTCTTTCGCAGTTTTACCCTCTGAAACCCCCACCTCCTTACCTACTCCTACCTCTACTTCTCACTCGCTAGTTTCTCAGTCTGCAAGGCCTCACATGCATGTATCTTCTTTGTGCCTATCACCTGCAAAGCTGAACCTGTCTCATAAGCCGAAGTCTCTTCGCATTCTTCCGGTGCTTACAATTCCCCAACAGTTTTCCTTTTTGGCATTGTTGCCTAGTTCTCACCCCCTTTCTAACTCTCACACGAAGGTAGAAGTTCACTCCCCCCTCGTGTGGTCCCCTCTTCTCCTGGTGGTCCTCAGACTTCCCTAGTTACCTCCCAGCCTCCTTCCTCTCCTCTTCCACCACAGGACTCTTCTGTCCCTGCCGCCACATCTCTCCAGGTTCATACTCCCCTCCCCTCTCAGACCTCTTTGGTTCCCTCCATAATCTCCCCAATCTCTACCTCACCAATTTTGAAGTCATGGTATCGGCATCTTCCTTATCCGCTGAAACACTTGATGCTATCTCCAGCTATATTGCGGAGACAAAACCCTCGTTGGACACCGGCGTGCCTTCTTCTTCCCCTTCTTATTTTTCACAACCCTCGCAGCAATCTTTTCCTTCACAGCATTCTGATTCCTCCTTGCTTACACGCTTTCCGTTGCCTCCACACATTGACTTCACTGACCCTAATAGCCCATAGATTTTATCGCTTCTTATTGTTGGCATACCTGTCTTTGTGAATAATGACTTATTTACAATGGAATATTTGTGGCTTCAGGGTGTAATCGGGGAGAGCTCCAGGTGTTGCTCTTCCAGTTTGCCCCAGTATGTGTCGAGTTACAAGACCCTAAAATTCGTTCAGCTGTTCTTCATCACATTTCGGGCTATGTGCTGTTGCAGTCTTCTGATTCCTTTCCTAATGAATCATTTAATGAAAGTGCACTTCTTGTGCGCGTTGGTATACCATATCAACAGGTCTTTGTTCATTCTCTGCTGCATTATACTGCAGCCCATATTTATTTGTGCAGACAGTATATAGTTTGTTTTCTCTTCCCCCTTCCCGTGCATTCTGTATTTCGGATATTGTGTTCTCGATCTCTCTACCGCTGCCCATCTTGTTGTTAGGTGATTTTAACATTCACAATCATCTTTGGGGAGGGTCCCACTTTGACTCTCGTGGTGTTTTAAATACGGGTGCGTTCCCCCATTTTGACTCTCACACTCAGTCTGTCTCTTGCATTGATCTTTCTATCTGCTCCTCATCAATTGCACCTGATTGTGCTTGGTCTGTTCTCATGGATATGCACGACAGTGATCACTTTCCTATTCATCTTACTTCTACAATGTATTCCCGATCGCCTCGTAACCCCCAATTTGGACGAGCGAATTAGAATTTATACTCTCATCTTACCGCCTTTTGTGGGGACCCTCTATCCTCAATTGATGAGCTGGTGCACCAAATTTTGACATTAGTTTTGACTGCAGCATCACGTTCTATTCCGCAAACCTCAGGCAGGCGTTCTCAGACATGCGTGCCTTGGTGGTCTCCTGCTCCTGTGTGTGCCCATGCAGTGCGTTTGAGATGTGCTGCGTGGGGCCGGAATCGATGTAATCGGACCTCAGATCGTCTTTTGAATTTTAATCGGGCAAGGGCAGTCGCTCGGCGCATCATACGCGATGCTAAATGCACTTGTTGGCAAGACTGTGTCTATTACCTTGACTTTTCCTGTGTGTGGGGTTTGGAAGAAGGTACAGAAGTTGTGTGGCAAGTACACTCTGGACCCAGCTCCCTATTTTGCTGGTTGCTGGTGTTAGTGTTGCGAAACCTCTTGAAGTTGCCACGGAAATCGGGAACTATCTTGTCCGTGTCTCCTAAGGGCTTCACCTTTGTCCCTCATTTCTCGCTTCTAAGTTTCCTTGAATTTCTCTTTTAATGAAATGGAGCCGTATAACATACCTTTCACTCTCCTAGAGCTCGAGTCCACACTATCTGATTGCCAGTCATTGGCAACTGCGTCTGATGATACTTATATCAGTATGCTACAACATCTACATTTACAGCCCTTACAGTCCTTTTGCGTCGTTTCAATCTTATTTGGACGCGAAGGGTTTTCCTCAACAATGAAAATCAGCCATTGTACTACCGTTTCGCAAACCAGGCACCTCAGGGCTTGATACCTCTCCCTATCGTCCCATTGCTCTAAGCAGTTTAGTCTGCAAGGTAATGGAACGATTGGTGAATAGACATCTGATATGGTATTTGGAGACTCACAATAGTCTTTCTCCTCGCCAGTATGGCTTTCGCAAGGGCTGCTCTACTTTGGACCCCTTGCTCCATTTAGATACGTATGTGCGAAATGCCTTTGCTAACAAACACTCCGTCCTAGCACTCATTTTTGATCTTGAGAAGGCATATGACACCACATGGAGGTACAACATTTTAGCCCAAGCCCACTCCTACTTAGGCCTCCGCAGTAATCTGCCAACTGCTTTCTTATCTGACAGACATTTTCGTGTCCGTGTTGGTGCCTCCTTTTCCTCAGATTTTGTTCAGGCCGAGAGTGTCCCACAAGATTGTGTCCTTAGCACTATCCTTTTTCTCTTGGCTATAAATGACCTACATTCCGTTCTTCCATCGCATATTTGGTCGTCACTTTATGTGAATAACTTCGCTATAGCTTACGCAGGCACTGACTGTCGCATGGTAGTGGCCTCCCTCCAGGATGCGATTGACCGAGTTTCCCATTATGCCACTTCTCATGGATTTAAATTTTCTAGTACGAAAACCCATTTCATTACCTTCACTAGACGTCCTCTTGTCCCAGATATTCCATTGTATTTACACGCTCACGTATTCCAGAATGTGATACGGTCAAGTTTCTTGGCCTTCTCTTCGGTCGCCGGTTGACATGGAAACCTCACATTTCCTCTTTGAAGGAAGCTTGCCATGGTCAGGTGAATCTCCTTAAAATTCTTGCGCATCGTTCATGGGGAGCAGATCACCGGACTCTCCTTCATTTGCATTCCATCCTAGTCTTGTCTAAGCTGGATTATGGCGACCAAGTTTATTCTGCAGTATCTACAACTCTTTTTAAGTTAGATCCCCTTCATCATCAGGGTCTACGTTTATGCCTTGGTGCCTTTCGTTCATCCCCTGTCGAAAACCTCTATGCTGAGGCGAATGTTCCTTCCTTAACTGATTGTCGTGATGCTCATTGCCTTCGTTACTTTGCAGACGGTCCTGCCTTTGACTTAATCACTTTTTGATAGCAAGTGCTTTACTATTCGAACTTTGACACATAGCCCTTAGCTTCCCTTCCAGCCCTTTTTTCCCCTCACCTCTGATCCCCTCTCCACCTAGCTGTTTATAGCCCCAGCACAATTTTCTGCCCCACAGCGCTGTATGACCCTTGTCGGTTTAGAGCTTTCTTTGATAATAATAATACAGCTGGATGCCCAGCCGAGAGAGCCCCCCGATCACCAGCAGCCAATACCCACAATTGTGCACGAAACTGGACACCTGGGCAGCAGTGTTCATAACTCGGGTCGTATTTTTTTAAAGAGTATCCCTACTTCTGAGATTATTCATCATACTGGTGTCTTATTATTCTAATATATTAGTGCTAACAAAAATATATTATATATTATATATATATATATATATATATATATATATATATATATATATATATATATATATATATATATATATATATATTGCTTATTGACTTTTATACCATTTATTACCTAGAACACTGTTTATTATTCTGAATGCCACTAATTATTAAACTTTCGTTATTTTGAAGATACATTACATCGAACAATAATAGTTTGAATTCTCCACTCTCTTCCCTCCCTCGTTCCTCCCTCTTTCTTAAATTTACTCCTTCCACTAACTTCTCTCCTCCTTGCACAATTTTACCCTCCCTCTTTTCCACTTTCCTACAATGTTCTCTCTCCTTTCGCAATGACTCTACTCCGTCTTCTGTTCCACACATTTCCCCCTCTCTTTTTTTCCTTCTATCTCTCCTTCCACACTTCTCTTGCCTCTTCACCTTTTCCCTTTTTCGGTATCATCTTTTCCCACCATTTATCCTCTCCCATTTTCCCTTTTCTGTCCTTTTAAAACTAACCCTTCTGTTTCCTCTCCACTGTGCTTCTTCCTCCCCATTTCTTCTGCTCCTTTCCCTCGTTCCCTATTTTCTCATCTTTCCTCTCCAACCCCTCTGCCCTCCAACGCCCTCTCTTTCCCCTCCAACGCCCTCTCTTTCCCCTCCAACGCCTCTCTTTCCCTCCAACCTCCCTCTCTTCCCTCTTCTTCCCCGCAGGTTGTTCTTGCAGTCACCGGCCAATCCTGATCTACTGTTCATCATTTTCTTCTGCCACACACAGCTCACTATCACTCTGCTCATCGTCATCATCTTCGGCAGTAAGGTGAGAGAGAATGTTGGAAAAAAGGGAGATAAACAGAGGGGTGAAGAAATTAGATATACGAAGAGGGGAAGAGACATATGCAATGTTGAAAAAAAAGATGGGTGATTTATTTAAAAATTAATAGGACAAAGGGAGGGAGAAGGTGAGATGGAGGAAGAAGGAAGGTAAGGGTTGGAAATAGGGGAAGAAAGAGGATGGAAATAAAAAGTGTATAAAAAGAGAAAGGGAGGAGAACTGAAGGGGGTAAAAACTAGGAGTGATGGAAGTTGAAAAAACAAGCGAAGGCGGAGGGTAAGCAAGAAAGAAATGGTAGACGGAGGTAAAGGAGAAAAGGAATGGGGTCACGGGATGGGAGGAGATTATCAAGGGGAGATAAGAGACATAGGAAAAAATAAGGAAAAAGTGAAGACCAAGGAGTGTGTGTGTGTGTGTGTGTGTGTGTGTGTGTGTGTGTGTGTGTGTGTGTATGTGTGTGTGTGTGTGTGTGTATGTGTGTGTGTGTGTGTGTGTGTGTGTGTATGTGTGTGTGTGTGTGTGTGTGTGTGTGTATGTGTGTGTATGTGTGTGTATGTGTGTATGTATGTGTATGTGTGTGTGTATGTGTGTATGTGTGTGTGTATTGTCGTGCCGAATAGATAAAACTTGCGATTTTAGCTTAAATAGCAAGACTCTTCTTGCCGAATAAGGCAAGAGAAAATTTGTGTAATCAATAATTTCTCAAAAATCATTCTGAACCTAACGAAATTTTTTTTGTGTTTTATTATTAAATTATTGTAAGCTTATCTATAATATATTTAGTTGGATTAGGCTAAATTAAATTGCGCTTGTTATAAGGTTAGGTAAGTTTTCTAAGGTTCTTTTGGTACAAAATTATTAATGTTTACATTAACATAAATGAAAAAAAGATATCTTTAAAAGTATGAGAGAAAATTTTAGAAAAGATTTAATTTTAAAATTTTTTGCTAATTGACCAGTTTTACCTATTCGGCA
The DNA here is from genome assembly GCA_009830355.1 of Cherax destructor. NCBI lineage: Eukaryota > Metazoa > Arthropoda > Malacostraca > Decapoda > Parastacidae > Cherax > Cherax destructor. Next base: position 73,959 of record WNWK01005993.1, read on the forward strand.
TGATATATATATATATATATATATATATATATATACATGTGCATGGGGAGAAATGAGGGAGAGAGAGAAAGTGAGGGGAAGATGGCTGGCAGAAGCATTTTTCAGATTTTATTTTTGTTTTCTAAAGTCTTAATTTTTTTTTAATGCTTAAAAATTTCCCGAAATTTTCACGTTAACATGTAGAAAACTATGAATATTTTAAAAACGTATTTTTGTTTTTTTCCATTTTTTCTCAGGGGAATATAAAAAAATTCTATATATTTTGGAAAATAAGTTTTTTTTTTTTTTAATTTCCAGCATTTTCTTTGAAGATTTCTGACAAAACGGGTTCATAATACAGAGAAAAAGGAAAGAGGAAGAGAAAGTTATAGCAGGAACAAGTGAAAAAGTGGAAGAAATACGCCTAGATGAAAGAAAACAAGAGAATACAGATCAGGTGGCAGAACTTGGGAAAGACTCAGACTCAGTAAATATAGGCAGTCAGAACATTTGCAGATACTGTGCAAAAGATATGTACCTATATGGCAGAGCTTGCTGGAATAAACAACAGAAAATGTTCGAACGTGTTGAGTAAGGGAAAGTGTCGCTTTCACAAAGAGTGAAAGTACTTCCTCCCAGTGATGTGTGAAGCTTCAACACAGTTCTGAGAATGTTATGACCTGCACTGCCAAGACCATCATGTAAAAGGAACGCGGCGCTACAGAGGCAAAAGGGCAAATGCTACAGATGGGACAGATGGGCAGCACAATGGGACATACCAAACCGGGCATCTGCCCATCACGGCCGAATACACAGTCAAATGCAAAGTCAATACTGTAGAAACCAGGGGTATGTACACGAGGGGCCATACCAGGTAGTACATCACCAGTGGTACTAACGAAACACAGCAAAACAAAACATCCCAAATGGTAATTCCTGCGTCATAGTTGCAAATATTCAGGGTTTGAAATCAAATAAAAACGACAAAGTTAGTTATGCCAGTGGACTCCTATCAGAAGCGAATGCCATGTTTGAGGCATTTACAGAAACACACACAAGGGATGTTTTGGACGGAGAGATAAAGATAGAAACCTATAACATATATAGATATGATAGAATTAATAGGTAATAGGGATGAGTAGGACTATGTAAAAGATACTTTCTGTTGCACAGAAGTGCTGAACTCTACGAATGATATAGTAGAAATCCTAGGCATTAAAGTTGAAAATAGGAATTTGGTAATTATCCTAGTATATTAGTATATAAGCCACCATCAGCATCTGCTGAGGAATTCACAGATCAGTTAAGGAAGATAGATAGCTGTCTGGATAGGCTAGAAAATCCCACACCAAATATTTTACTCTTTGAAGATTTTAATATGTCTCATGTAAAATGGAAGATGGCGCAACGTAATTTTATAACAGAAATCTCTCCTGGAAGCACCCTGGCTCAACAGGCACAAACCAGGGAACTAATGAGGCTTTCAGAAAAGTACTCATTGAACCAACAGATAATTGATCCCACTAGAAATGGAAATACCCTGAACTTGCCATTCACAAACAACGAGGAACTAATCAGAGACATAAGTTACAGAAACAATATACTCTGATCACAACATCATAGAAGTTCAAAAGAGTATTAACTCAGGGTTAGGGAACTGCATCACTAATGTAAAAGAAAGGATGTTCACTAAGTTTAATTTTAACAACCATAGAATTGACTTGGAAAAAATAAACCAAGAGCTATTAGACATATCCTGGGAATCAGACATGAGCACCCTAAATCCCCACCAGTGCCAAGAGAAGCTGAATACAGACGCATACAAGGTATGTATGAAGCACTTACCATTGAGGAAACCCAGAAGAAGATCAGATATAGAGAGAGCGCGTAAGAGATGGTACAGAAGAAAACGGGTTACTGAATTGCTTAAAAACACACATATGCCTCAAGAGAGGAAAGATAGTCTTAGCCGAGAGATCACTGAATTAGAGCAAAAACTTAGTACAAATGGAACAAAGGGCCATACAGGATATTGCAAGAAACCCAAAATATTCCTATGCAAAATCTAAGCTAAGAACGAAATGTAGAATTGGACCATTATTGAGAGGAGATTCGTATACTGACGATGAACAGGAAATGAGTGAAATCCTAAAAGAACAGTATGAGTCGGTGTTCAGCAACGCACTAAATGACAGCAAGGTAGAGAATGCAGAAACATTTTTCACTCCAGCCGAAGGCTGCGCAGGCCAGCTAATTGACATTAGTACAAATCCCATAGATTTCTTAAAGTAGTAGTAAACAGAGCGAGGTAAAAAGCTCAGTTCCCGACGGTACTGTCCTCGCACCTCTGCTGTTTCTCATCCTCACAGCATAGATAAAAACACCCATCACACTTTTGCATCATCATTTGCAGATGACACTAAAAATAAGCATGAAAGTCACTACGGTAGAGGACACCGAAAAATTACAGGAAGACATAAGCAGAGTTTTCTAGTGGGCAGTGGAGAACAACATGACGTTCAGTGATAAGTTCCAGCAGCTTAGGTATGGAAAGAATGAAGAACTCAAAAGGAACACTATACAGAAAACTCAAAGAGGGTCATCAAGTAGAACGAAAGGAACACGTAAAGGACTTGGGAATAATTGTGTCAGCTATCCTTTCTCTTAATTAAAGAACATAATAAGACAAAGATCACGACAGCCAAGAAGATGACGGGATGGGTATTGAGAACTTTCAAAACAAGGGAAATAACGCCAATGGTGACACTCTTCAAATCGCTATGGGGCTGACGGCCCCGTTCAAAGCAGGTGAAATATCAGAGCTGGAACAAATACAGAGATCGTTTACAGCTCACATTGAGCCAGTAAAGCACCTAAATTACTGGGAACGCCTTCAAGTCTTGAACATGTACTCATTGGAGGGGAGGAGAAATACAAGATAATATATAACTGGAAAGTATTCGAGGGCCTGGTCCCAAATCTGCACACAGCCATCACAACATGCTGGACTGAAAGATATGGGAGGAAGTGCAAAATAAACCCAGTGAGGAGCAAGAGTGCGGTGGGGACAATAGGGGAACTCTATATCAACATTCGGGGTCCCAGACTATGCAACATCTTAGCGAACGATATCAGAAACACGGCTGGAACAAGTGTAGAAGCATTCAAGAGGAAACTGGACAGGTATCTTCAACAGGTGCCAGATTAACCAGGCTGTGATGGATATGTGGGGCAGCGGGCCTCCAGCAGCACAGCCTGGTTGACCAGGCAAACACCAGACGAGCGTCGCCCATGGCCGGGCTCCGAGAGTAGTGGAACTCTCGAAACTCTTCAAAGATATATCAAAGATAAGGTATAATTTAAAAATATTAAAAAAATGATAAAATTATCACAATTTTCGTAAATTAAAAGTTTAATTTTTCAATTCTTAAAATTTTATGATATTCAAAGTCCTGCTAATTTTACTAACATTTATGAAAATTTCTAAAGTAAACACCATGATTTTAGTGAATTTCTAAAAAAAATCGTATATAGTATTTTAGCGAAATATAATTTTATGAAGAAAATCTGACAATTTAAAAAAAAATCTTAATTTTTTATATATGTAAAATATTGTATATCGATGGGTATTTATAGTGGCACTAATTATTTTAATTAATTGTTATGTTACTGAGTTTTTTGTTGTATGTTAGTAAAAAATACTTTTAATTGTGGGATGACTTTACCTTATGAATGTTAGGATGTATTTTTGTATTTAACTTAACTTTCACAGCAGCAGTAAATGACTCCAAGTTTTTAGCACTTTTAAATCTTTAAACTTTTAAGAAATCTTTTTAAGAAATTTAGAAGGCGCTTCGGTCCGCCTTCTACCAGTATCGGTTCACAACTTAATAATGGTTTCGGACAGACCGAAACGTCTTCTAAGGGTTCCATTGTGACTCTCATGTCTTATAACTTACATGCATGCTGCAGGTGTACATGGTAGTGAAGGGTCAGGGCAAGGGAGGCGAGGAGACGCTGAGTATGACCAAGCCCAAAGCGGCCAAGTTTCTGCAGCGAGCCAACCAGGGCAACAGCAACAACCACGCCACCTTCGACCAAGGCGACCTTCAGGCGAGTGCTAGAGTAGCCGTGAGGGGATACTGTAGTGGGTGTAGCTGAAGTGATGCTGAGGGGAGGGATGATTGTAGTGCTAGGGTTAGATGAAGTGGTATGTGGATGTGATGGTGGTATTGTGGTGGTGGTGAGGGGTACTGAAGCTCTTGATAGGGAGAAGACTAATGGGGATCTGGACTATTATAATGGATGAATTGGAAATGTGTGAGAAAACTGAAAGATAAGACTGAGGGTGAGAGTAAGTAGGTCAAGGATATTATAAATAAGGAATATTTGATGAGGTTAAGGCCCGGGATGAGAAACATGGTTGTGTAAGTAAATGATGAACAAGATGAGGGAATTGGGGAAAAGGTGGTGGAAAGGAACTAGTGTTTGTAAAATGGAAAGGAACAAAAGGAGTAATGTGTGTTATTATCTCTTGAATGGTAATGCAATGGTATGCAAGTCAGGGGGGTTGCAATTAATTCATCTTTAATCCCTTCACAGATATTTCGAAGGTTTAGAACATTTATAGTCACGTTTCTTTCTTCAGGAGCAGTTCCAGCGGCTGTACACACAGCTGGAGTCTCTACGAGAGAAGAACCTGCGCCTTGGCAACAGACAGATGGTGGCCAAGCTCACAGCCATGCAGGACGCGGCCAAAAATACCACCATCCCCACTGTTTCCAGTGTAACCACAGCCGTTGTCACAGAGAAAAACGGCAGGAGCGCAGAGCAGCAGCAGCAGCAGCAGCAACCACAGCAGCTGCTTCTACAACCCCACCAACAACAGAGACGTCGTAGCCAGAGAGAGAGAAAATACAGTGACGGTATCGTCATGAAGCCTTATGTGAACAGCATCCTGGCGAATATGACAGATAATATTAAGTGTACAAGTTTTCAGGGGAAAGGAGAAACGCCTATTAGTGTGGTCTGTCCCCGGGACGAGACGCACGTGAATGTCGGTGTAAAAAATGTAAATTTGTTAAGAAAGAGTGTATCTAAAGAAGAAATTCTTGATAAAGGAGGGGGGAGACGAGGAAATGGGTTTTGCCACCTTAGAAAGAGTGCCTCTAAAGACGAAAACATTAATAGTGTAATACGTAATAAAGAAAAAGACGTTAATGTGTTCAGAGAGGAAGACCATATGGATAGCACCCTCAATAAAAATAGGAGGAGAAGCGAATCGCATCTCAAGACAAAAACTGACTGTAAAGACACTTCTGTATTTAGTGGCTTTCACGACGTGGCAGCTGCCCCTCCCGAGGACTGCGGTTTACACAGAAGTAACACTAAGAGTGACAGCGTCGACCATGAACCTGCAGATACCCCTGATATCTGCAGCGCAGGTGGAACTTGTCAGCGGTGCGTCTCGCAAGATAACTGCAGCAGCAACAGCAGCTCCTCGGAAAATCCTACCAGAGTGCATTCCAGCTCCAAGGACTTAAGGTCCTTGGGACACCGAAGCGCCGAGTTCCTGCTGCAGTCGAGTGTTTCGACGGAACTTTCTGAGCGAGTCTGTCGGAGTCTCGAATACCTAGACGAGACTGGTACCCGCAGCGGGGGAACAATAGGGGGGTCAGGGGTCTGCGGGGGCCCAGAAGAGGACCTCAGCATCGAGGACAGATCAGTCAGATCCGCTCATTCCACCCCACGCAGGTCACAAGGGCGCCGTTTCAGGGAAGTAAGGGACCCAGATCGAGCCCGGGCCTTCATTCTATACAATCTCTCAGACCGCGCCACACTAACAGATGAAGTAACTGTATAGCAGACGGTGAGTGTAGTGCGGGAATATATGATCTAAATGGAAGACCGAAGAGGGAAGTGAAAACAGCAGTAACTAACAGTATTATCTAGGTCAAGCTGTATTAGCTTGTAATGTGAATTTAGAAAAAAAGAAAAGATATGCTTCGGAGTGACGGTATAGACCAGAAAGGGACAGTATTATATCAGGACTTTGCTAATGTATTATATTGTATATATAAGCATATAATTCTTCAAACTAATACCAACAAGTGATATGAAAATATACCAAAATTAAATGTAGGTTTTTATTTATATTAATGATATACACTGAATAAGTATATGCCGAAAGAAACGTCAAAACGAGCGTTTTTTTTTTTTTCAATTGTCTGGGGAAAAGCCAAGAGAATGTATGTTGTGAAGCAATGGTTGTTACCCGTGCAGGCGCTCGCTCACCAACCTCCACTAAATTTCTTGACATGCTTGCTGACAGTGGGAAGAAAGGAACCAACACACTTCAAAAGAAAAAAAAATATCAGGCTAAAGTGGTGACAGGCAGACAGACACAGACACACTCACACACTCTCTCTCACACACTCTCGACCCCTGCAACCACAATTAGGTGAATACACACACAAACACTCGAAAAGCAATATATATAAATCCAATAAATTAAGTGAAGCGAGTCAGTAACTGGTAAAGAAAATCTAATAAATTAATAACTCATGGTAATATAAATAGTGGTTGTGGATGAATCAAAAGTAGAACATTGCTTAATAAAACTGTACGAAAAATATTGAAAAAAAAAGGACAGCACTCAGTCTGAATCAGCCCTTTTTATATTCCATAATGTAGAGTGGGAAATTAAAAACCCGTATCAAAGAAATTTCATAATAAAAGCGAGTAAGCCGCCCATAATATAATGCCACTGTAAAATTTAAATTCTACAAGGAATTTGCATCGCAATGAAGTTCTTACGGGATCCATGTTTGTTTTTACTTGACAACTAAAAAGTTAGGTTATGTCCATCAGATAAATCGCTTTGTATTTTGTGCAGAGATTAAAGCAAGAAACTGCAAATTTTCACAAATTTATAACAACATATTGGTATCATTTGTGGGTAATTTCCAGAGTGTGTGTGTGTGATAAACCAGGAAGGATTTTTCCTAAAACGCTTAATCATTTGAGTCTTGTCATTCTATATTTAATATATATACATATATATTTGTAATAACCGACATGGATGCAGATACACAGGACGTTTATTTCGACCCCCTTCTGGGATCCTCTTCAGAAATAATAAACAGAAGTAGTAGCCAGTAAACAATTTAATGATCAAGGTAAGATGTTCTTGACAAGCTGCCGTATGTTGTGAGCAGCAGCGTGGCTTTGTGAGCAGCAGCGTGGCTTTGTGAGCAGCAGCGTGGCTTTGTGAGCAGCAGCGTGGCTTTGTGAGTGATAAGCCATACTTGTAACTGAGCTGCAGTTTAGACTCGGCGAGTCGCAATTTGGTTTTAAAGAGGGATAGTTTTGATTCAGTGCGCCGCGGGTACGAGTCAGTGCGCCGCGGGTACGAGTCAGTGCGCCGCGGGTACGAGTCAGTGCGCCGCGGGTACGAGTCAGTGCGCCGCGGGTACGAGTCAGTGCGCCGCGGGTACGAGTCAGTGCGCCGCGGGTACGAGTCAGTGCGCCGCGGGTACGAGTCAGTGCGCCGCGGGTATGAGTCAGTGCGCCGCGGGTATGATTCAATGAGCAACATTCTTGACTCAGTTGGTTGCAGTGTTTATTCAGAACCGCAGTTTTGCTTAGGTGAGCTGTAGTTTGAGTGAGCCGGAGCTTTGATGTAGTGAGCCGCAGTAATGATTCAGTGAGCCGCAGTTTTGTTCCAGTGACCTGCGCTAAGAGAACAATGTCATAAAATATTTTGTAATTGCAATTCTAAGCGCAAATCATCATTTATAGGTGAGGAGATTTATGGGAGTTGCTAGACATGTTTTTCACAAATTACCAGACATTTAACAGACTGAACGAGTTACTCTACACGAAGCGAGAATGACGATAAGTCTTACAGATTTTTGAGAATGACTCAGTCTGACCTTGAGAAAGGAAAGCGGGTCTTGTTACATTTCACTTCATGCTTCTGTTTATCATTCTGTTGTGTGAATCAACTTACCGACAATCAGTCTTATTCTGATTACCAAGTGTCTGATTTTGACTTTTTTAGTAGAATTAGAATAAATTTTTAAATATACAAGTATATATAATATAGTTACATTACAGAAGTGTGGGAGACGAGGGAGGTCGCTTGTGTGTGACTGGAGAAAGACGATGCCGATTATAACTACATAATGATGGTTCCTATGGCATTTTTTAGACACTTCAAACTTAAATAACAGTGTACAACATAGCCAAGAATAATGGTTTAACATAACCTGTCCATGTTTCAGAGATGTAAGTTGGATTACCAGTACTTGAAATTCAATGTCTTAAACGCAGTCGCATTACGCGTTTTTCCCCTTACACTGGTCATTATTTTACAGGTTAGGAGTTGTTGTCCTACCTCAGGTCATTCCAAAACTTTCCCATTCTATGGTATGCTACCATTTCTCAATTCTTAAAGGATGCGACCTACAATAGTCGGGTAACACCTGGGTACCTATTTACTGTTAGGTGAGCTTGAATAACAGGTGTAAGAAAATGTGCTCAACGTCTCCACTCGCCTCAAGATCGATCCCGGGTGTTTCAGCTGTGATCGGTTTACAAGATTGTGTTAGCTGCCGACGAGTGTTGGAGACGGCGTGTAAAGACTGACCTCGAATATCATATCATTTATATATATATAAATAAATTTTAATACTGTCGTGATACGATGTACATGCTGTTATGCTGTGGTACAGTAGAGAGTGTACAGGCTGTTATGTTGCTGTATAGACGGTGTGTACAGGCTGTTGTGTTACTGTATCGAGAGGATGTACAGGTTGTGTTGCTGTATAGTGTACAGGCCGTTGTTACTGTATCGAGAGGATATCCAGGCATGCATATGTTGGTGTATCGAGAGGGTGTACAGGCTGTTGTGTTGTTGTAATGGAGAGGATATACCAGTGTACAGGTTTTCAAATGCTACAGAACCATAGCGAGTGTACAAGTGTAGACTGAGGCGCCTTGCCAGTTTACCTCACTGAGCCCCAGGTAACCTGTCGAGACGACTCGCCGACGCTGGTCACTATTACACGTGAAGAAAACTACACTCACGCTTCTCATTCCCGCTTGGTAACAGTTTGCTTAATAAAAGTTACAAATACATATATTAAAGAAGCGCTATACCCGTGTGGGTTACCAGGCGCTACTGAAAGTTAAAAATTGACGACTTTCTTGAAATTTTCTGATTAAGGAAATCTCTAACTTTCCTTTATATAGCGTCCGTGCTAGCTTTTAAAATACGGAAACTTATTCTTTAAGATAGGATATTTATTTTTACTTACATAGAACTTTATCATGTGCTCATTGATGTCAATAAATACAAGAAATGAAAATGTAAATAATTTTTTTTTTCAATATTCAATTGTAAGCCATAAACATGTTCTCTGTCTCTCGCTTATTCCTCCGCCTCCCTCTTTATCTAATTACCTGTTATCTATAAACAATTTCTTTCCTCACTGGTCTCTTCTCACGCTCTCTCATGCTATTTTTGTAGCAAGACTTCATTAGTTCTCGCTATCACACGTTCTTATTCTCTCTCAACATCAAATTTCTTTAAATGCATTTATGATCCATCATATTAATATAGATCATTGCCCAATGAGAATCTCTTACAATATTCTTGTGTTTGTCCCGAGGATATGATGAGAGTTTTGTGGTAACCAGTCTCAAATAAAGATTATTTTATGGGTAACTGTCTCAATGTCCTACCATTTTTTTTCGTGTGGGTTGTTAATCTATTGAAAATTTTAGTATTGTATTCACAGGAAAGCGCTAAACAAGTAGGCATCATAAACATCTGTTGAAGCATAGACGCTTCTTGAGCAAAGGTGAATATGCTGATGAAAAAACATGTAGCATGTAAAAGCTTTATTGCTTATGTTTTAAACACCTGCCCTTTAAGAACGGGGAGAGGGGGGTGCCCGGATACTGGTAAATGTATCTTGAGGAATTGGGGCAATCCTCCCATTATATAGATCAAACCTGTTTACAAAAACTTTAACCCAAGCGCTGTATGGCGCCTACAAGTTTGGCACTTCCCAAAGATTATAATGTCAATGAAAAAATGGATATGCTGTCGTCAGGCGGAGATTCCATTGGCCGGAGATAATGTTTACATGAAGCTATCCAATCAACGATGTTCCAAGCCGAGGAGGGACATGCTACCTTAAAATACATGTACTTTCCCAATGATTGGCTACCAAAAGGATTAACTAGTATCTAATAATGACAAGTGAGCAAGGGAGAACGATCTTCATTATGACATGTCAAAGTTGCATTCATCTAAATATGGATGCCGGCTACAAAACGCAAGAAAAGTACAAGATTTCCCATTTCTTGAGCCGGCCACTTCATCTATATTATTATTTTTTTATTATTAACACAGGCCGTTTCCCACCAAGGCAGGGTGGCCCGACGAAGAAAAACTTTCATCATTCACTCCACCACCGTCTTGCCAGAGGCGTGCTTACACTACAGCTACAAAACTGCAACATTAACATCCCTCTGTACTTCCCATCTCCAGGAATCAAGTCCGGCCTGCCGGTTTCCCTGAAACCCTTTATAAATGTTACCTTGCCTGCACTCCAACAGCACGTCAAGTCCTAAAAACCATTTGTCTGCATTCGCTCCTAACACGCTCACGCACGCTTGCTGGAAGTCCAAACCCCTCTCACACAAAACATCCTTTACCCCCTTCCTCCAACTTTTTCTAGGCCGACGCTTACCCAGCCTTCCCTCCACTACAGATTTATACACTCTTGAAGTCATTCTATTTTGTTCCATCCTCTCTATACGTCCAAACCATCTCAATAACCCCTCCTCAGCTCTCTGGATAATAGTTTTGGTAATCCCACACCTCCTCCTAATCTCCAAACTACGGATTCTCAGCATTCTATTCACACCACACATTGACCTCAAACATGACATCTCCACTGCCTCTAGCCATCTCCTTGTTGCAACATTCACAACCCATGTCTCACACCCATACAAGTGTTGGTATAACTATACTCTCATGTATTCCTCTCTTTGCTTTCATGGATAAAGTTCTGTCTCAACAGACTCCTCAGTGCACCACTCGCCTTTTTCCCCTCGTTAATTCTATGATTCACCTCATCCTTCATATACCCATCTGCTGACACATCCACTCCCAAATATCTGAACACATTCACCTCCTCCATACTCTCTCCCTCCAATCTGATATCCAATCTTCCGTTATCTATTTTTTTTATCCTCATCACCTTACTCTTTCCTATATTCACTTTTAATTTCCTTCTTTTACATACCTTACCAAACTCATCCACCAACCTCTGCAACTTCTTTGAGAATTCCCCAAAAGCACAGTGTCATCAGCAAAAGCAACTGTAACAACTCCCACTTTGTGTTAGATTCTTTATCTTTTAACCCCCACACCTCTTGCCAACACCCGAGCATTCACTTCTCTTACAACTCCATCTATAAATATATTGAACAACCACAGTGACATCACACATCCCTGTCTAATCTCTACTTTTACTGGGAAATAATCTCTTGCATCTCTTTACATCATCATTCCACCAATCGCTCTTCTTCCTTCCTGCACCCACTTTCCTATAACCACAAACGTCTGCTGAACACTAACACTATATTCTTAAACTTACCCCATACCTCTTCTACCCCATTGCCTATACTCTCACTAGCCCATCTGTCCTCCAACAGTTGTTTATATCTTACCCTAACTGCCTCCTCCTTTAGTTTATAAATCTTCACTTCTCTCTTACTTGCTGTTTCCAATCTCCTTGTATCCCATCTACCTTTTATTCTCACTGTAGCTACAACTAAAATGTGATCTGATACATCTGTGGTACCTCTATAAACATGTACATCCTGAAGTCTTCCCAACAGTCTTTTATCTACCAATATGTAGTCCAACAAACTACTTTCATTTCTCCTTACATCATATCGTATATACTTATTTATCCTCTTTTTCTTAAAATATGGGTTACCTATAACCAAATCCCTTTCTATACAAAGTTCAATCAAATGCTCCTCTGTTGTTGCCCTTGCAACATTGCACCGCTCCTGATAACGCACTGAGAAGTGTGAAAGTACCTGAGCTAAAGATTTCCACCCCCGTGGCTTGTCTTGCATATATATATATATATATATATATATATATATATATATATATATATATATATATATATATATATATACACACACACACACCTAGGAGTGTATAGCTGTGTGTATGAAGGTTGTGTATATACCGAAAAGTGTACATAACTAGTGTATATATATATCTATATATATAATATGCAAGTCAAGTATGGGGGGTGGAAATCTTTAGCTCAAGTTCTTTCACACTTCTCAGTGCGTCATCAGGAGCTGTGCAATGTTGCAAGGGCAACAACAGGCGAAATAGGGCAAGTTTTCAGAGTATGGAAGTGCGGTGGCACCAGCAAGTCTCTGAGGGAGACCCAGCGGAATGCCAACCATACAACGATCCCCTCACACCCACCAACCCCATATGGGGTCGGGTGGGGTAGGCCTCACAGTTTGCAGATAGCATGAGGTAAAATAACTAGAAGACAGTTAATAGCCAGCCCTAAGCCAGGCCTCACAGTTTGCAGATAGCATGAGGTAAAATAACTAGAAGACAGTTAATAGCCAGCCCTAAGCTTCTAACCACTGGGAACACGTCATGTGACGTAAAAAGTTACATTACAAAATTGGATCATTTACATACCTTCATTTACCTTGTAACTAATGAAATAGAGGGAATACATCCCTCATTTTGTCAACTGGTGTCGCAGAACATCCCAGAAGATTCAGGAAATACTCTGTCAGTTAATATGCCTGTGTGAATTCTCCTGTTCAGGTTTTGTTTCGTATTACTCAATTCTTAATTTTAACACCATTCCTATCATTATTATCAACTATCATCTGGTAATATCATTATAATATTAACAACCTGATTCAATAAACTACTAAAGTAATTGCAATCACCATGTTGCAATCAACTGTGTACCTTGTGTACCTTGTACCACTGTACCTAGACGGGTTAGCACCTCAATAGGTCACTCTGCATTTCTTTAGGATGATCGCAGATGTACCCCCATACCTAAATGAACCCCCATGCCTACTTCCTTACTACAGATGTTATATCACTCAGGTTGCAGTCTGTATTGCAGCACAACACCTAGAATACCTGTAGGCAGCACCAGCTGAGTGTGTTATACCGACGATCATGGTAAACCTAACATATTAAAATATCGACGTTCGCGACGGACTTAACAAGATGTTATATATATTATATTGACGTTCACGAAAGGCGTACCATGATGTTCAGTTTGGAGAGACTGGTCGAACATAACCGAAACATCACGAAACCCCCTGGCACAATTGACTCCACTAAATAACTATCGAGATTGTACTTTATACAGATTTGTTGAGCAAATTCCCAAAAGATCTCTCGAAAATTTAACGTTTCAGGCACCCTTCATTATAGATGACGTTTGCAAGTGTCAATCTCATTAAAAAACATAACTGATAAGCCGTCTCCTTACCATTACCTTGGTAAATTAATCATAGACAGTTTCTATGATTAATCTTCAAGACAACAATATTGATCTGAGAATGAATATTTCATTGTAAATAAAACAGTTATAATAAATAATGTATTGTTTTAGGAAAGATATTTGACGCCCAAAATTTCAAATGAACGGAAAAATGTGAAAAATGGTTTAAAAACCCACAAGTTGAAGATTGAGACACTTTTGCAACATATGTAAATCTTTATTAAAGAAACGTTTCGCCACTTTGGCGAAACGTTTCTTCAATAAAGACTCCCATATGTTGCATAAGTGTCTCAATCTTCAACGTAAATACAGTATACCTAAAAATAATAGTATACACAAAGAAATATACAAAGGAAATAATATATGTCCAAAACAAATTAATTTTTTGTTAAAAGGAAAAATGACTTCATTAGCATTCTCATTTCTGTTAGTTTGCTATTAATTATTCATATGCAATTTGGAAAGTGTCGAGCGCTATCATAAATTTATCCAAATATTGGAGGTATTTATATATAAAATGAGGACCTGTGTCCGTGACCTGGGTCGTCACTAAGTTGGGAACACCGAAATTGTTTAAAATTTGTTAAATACCGAAACACCCAAAAATTATTACACCATAAATTCGCGTTGTAGACATTTTGGTCCTGGGAACAGACACATATATCCAATAAATTACGAAACTCAGTAGTTAAAACTTTGACCAGACATAAAGGAATTAAATTAACACTACAAATGAACTGAAATTCCTAAAAAATTTATCACACACAACTATGTACGTATTTCTGGGTAATATATATATATATATATATATATATATATATATATATATATATATATATATATATATATATATATATATATATACATACATATATGTATCTCGTGCCGAATAGGTAAAATTTATCAATTAGCAAAAACTCATTTAAAGTTAAGTCCTTTCTAAAATTTGATCTTATACATTTAAAGATACATTTTTTCATGTATGTTTATGTAGAAATTAATAATTATGTACCAGAATAACCGCAATTTAATTTAGCCTAATCCAACTAAATATATTTCAGATAACTTTACAATAATTTATTAATAAACAAACACAGTGAAATATATTTCTTTCGTTAGGTTCAGAATTATTTTTGCGAAATTATTGCATACATAAATTTTCGCTTGCCTTATTCGGTAAGAAGAGCATTGCTATTGAAACCAAAATCGCAAGTTTTACCTATTCGGAACGATATATGTATGTCGTGCCGAATAGGCAGAACTTGCAATTTTGGCTTAAATAGCAACGCTCATCTTGCCATATAAGACAAGTGAAAATTTGTGTATGCAATAATTTTGCAAAAATCATTCTGAACCTAACGAAAAAAATACATTTCATTGTGTTTGTTTATTATTAAATTATTGTAAAAGTATCTAAAATATATTTAGTTGGATTAGGCTAAATTAAATTGCGCTTGTTATAATAAGGTTAGGTAAGTTTTCTAAGTTTCTTTTGGTGCAAAATTATAAATTTTTACATTAACATTAATGAACAAAATATATTTAAACGTATAAGAGAAAATTTTAGAAAGGACTTAATTTTAAATGAGTTCTTGCTAATCGACCAGTTTTACCTATTAGGCACGACATAATATACATATATATATATATATATATATATATATATATATATATATATATATATATATATATATATATATATATATATATATATATATATATATATTATATATATATATATATATATCAATAACAACACTGCACTAGCCAAAGACTAGAACCCATGTTTTACTGGCCCGCCTCACTGATTGATCAATACCACTCGTTCGTGGTTACAATAATATATATATATATATATATATATATATATATATATATATATATATATATATATATATATATTTTATTATTTTTTATTAACACATCGGCCGATTCCCACCAAGGCAGGGTGGCCCGAAAAAGAAAAACTTTCATCATCATTCACTCCATCACTGTCTTGCCAGAAGGGTGCTTTACACTACAGTTATAAAACTGCAACATTAACACCCCTCCTTCAGAGTGCCGGCACTGTACTTCCCATCTCCAGAACTCAAGTCCGGCCTGCCGGTTTCCTGAATCCCTTCATAAATGTTACTTTGCTCACACTCCAACAGCACGTCAAGTATTAAAACCATATGCCTCCATTCACTCCTATCAAATACGCTCACACATGCTTGCTGGAAGTCCAAGCCCCTCGCACACAAAACTTCCTTTACCCCTCCCTCCAACCTTTCCTAGGCCGACCCCTACCCCGCCTTCCCTCCACTACAGATTTATACACTCTCGAAGTCACTCTGTCTCGTTCCATTCTCTCTACATGTCCAAACCACCTCAACAACCCCTCCTCAGCTCTCTGGACAATCGTTTTGGTAATCCCACCTCCTCCTAATTTCCAAACTCCGAATTCTCTGCATTATATTCACACCACACATTGACCTCAGACATGACATCTCCACTGCCTCCAGCCTTCTCCTCGTTGCAACATTCATCACCCATGCTTCACACCCATATAAGAGCGTTGGTATAACTATACTTTCATACATTCCCTCTTTACTTCCATGGACAAGGTTCTTTGTCTCCACAGACTCCGAAGTGCTCCACTCACCCTTTTCCCTCATCAATTCTATGATTCACCTCATCCTTCATAGACCCATCCGCCGACATGTCCACTCCCAAATATCTGAATACATTCACCTCCTCCATACTCTCTCCCTCCAATCTGATATCCAATCTTTCGTCACCTATTCTTTTTGTTATCCTCATCACCTTACTCTTTCCTATATTCACTTTCAATTTTCTTCTTTTACACACCCTACCAAATTCATCCACCAACCTCTGCAGCTTCTCTTCAGAATCTCCCAAGCACAGTGTCATCAGCAAAAAGCAACTGTGACAACTCCCACTTTGTATTTGCTTCTTTATCTTTTAGACCAACACCTTTTGCCAAGACCCTTGCATTCACTTCTCTTACAACCCCATCTATAAATATATTGAACAACCACGGTGACATCACACATCCTTGTCTAAGGCCCACTTTTACTGGGAAATAGTCCCCTTCCCTCCTACACACTCTAACCTGAGCCTCACTATCCTCATAAAACTCTTCACTGCTTTCAGTAACCTTCCTCCTATTCCATACACCTGCAACATCTGCCACATTGCCCCCTATCTACCCTATCATACGCCTTTTCCAAATCCATAAATGCCACAAAAACATCTTTACCCTTATCCAAATACTGTTCACCTATATGTTTCACTGTAAACACTTGGTCTACACACCCCTACCTTTCCTAAAGCCCCTTGTTCATCTGCTATCCTGCTTTCTGTTTTACTCTTAATTCTTTCAATAATAACTCTACCATACACTTTACCAGGTACACTCAACAGACTTATTCCCTATAATTTTTGCACTCTCTTTGTCCCCTTTGCCTTTATACAAAGGAACAATACACGCTCTCTGCCAATCCCTAGGTACCTTACCCTCTTCCATACATTTATTAAATAATAGCACCAACCACTCCAAAATTATATCCCCACCTGCTTTTAACATTTCTATCTTTATCCCATCAATCCCATCAATCCCAGCAACCACCCAGGGAGGTACTACTGTCCTGCCAGGTGACTGTGAAACAGAAACCTGAAACTGTTTTACATGATGGTAGGATTGCTGGTGTCTTTTTCTGTCTCATAAACACGCTGGAAAACAGGTATATCTAGCTACTTCTACTTACACTTTAGGTCACACTACACTGGCATACACATGCTATATATACATACACACATCTAGGTTTTTCTTCTTTTCTTAATAGCTCTTGTTCTTTTTATTTTCTCATTGTCCATGGGGAAGTGGAAAAGAATCTTTCCTCCGTAAGCCATGCGTGTCGTATGAGGCGACTAAGATGCCGGGAGCAATGGGCTAGTAACCCTTCTCCTGTACAAATCTACTAAAAACGAGAAGAAGAAAACTTTATATATATATATATATATATATATATATATATATATATATATATATATATATATATATATGCTGCTCGTGGACTAGTACACCAAACAGAGATGAGAATGAAAATTATCCTAGAAGCTCCCACAACACTGTATGTCCGCGGATGGCGGTAAAACAGCTAGCTCTGCTGGCTGCGTCATCTTTGTAGGATTGGGTGGTCCTGTGGGCTGAGGCATCATGTGGTTCTGACTCAAAATGTGATGGGCCAGAACAACATGAGTTCGAGTCCTAGGCTAGTGCAGTGTTGTTATTGATTAATACCACTCGTTTGTGGTTACAATATATATATATATATATATATATATATATATATATATATATATATATATATATATATTATATATTGTCTTGCATGCAAGACAAGCCACAGGGGGTGCAAATCTTTTGCTTAAGTACTTTCACAATTCTCAGTGCGTCATCAGCAGCTATGCAATGTTGCAAGGCAACTGAAGAAGTGAAAGGAAGTTTTCTCGGAGTAGCGCAGTACGGGTTTGACACCTGCCGCAGCCTCTACCGGAATGTGAGCCAACGGTTTGGTGCCACCCTGCACCACCACCATCCCCATCCACCCATATGGGGTAGGAGGGTTTTGAGAAGTCAAGGATTATGAAATCAGAAGATGTAATAACCAGCCCCAAACTTTTTCTAGTCGTGACTTGAGAAAAAACGCTTCTCAGTGGATACAATACATATAGATTGCTATTATTCTGTGTAATCTTTTAATAAAAGAAAGGAAATCAATGTGCTCTTTTGTCCGTTTAAATGTCCAGGTGTGGGGTACTCAGAAGTATCTCTTCATATTTTCAAAAATATCGTCTACTATCCTTCTCAGTGTCAGTTAATATGCCTTACTTGGTAATCTTCTATACCATTCCAATAATATTTCTATGATCCAAATTTCTACTTCAAATATCCTTTAACCCCACTACCTATGTTATCACATAATCTTGTGTCCCTGTCAAAGTACAGTAACAGCTAAACGCGTTATATAACCATACACACCTGACGTAGCATGATGTTTTGGTGGTAGACACAGGTCGAGCTTCACCAATCCAACATGACACCACCTGGCATAATGAACAATCCTGTGATTTGGTATAGCATTGTTGTTTAAGATTGTTTACAATATACTACTAAATAGCTCTCGAGTTTGTATAACCCATAATTTGGGTTATATATGGTATTTCTGTCATGTTTCAAGAGAGAAGATTCAGTTACGTTTCTATGACAGAACTGTTGGGTACAATAATCTGGGCAGCAGTCCATCCCGGTGGGTGATTACAGGAACTAATGTGGTTAAAGATAGTGTTCGACTCTACCCTGTCCTGACTGAGTATGATGACCTATTCTGGTTTCCAGAAGTTTACCTGTTTGACCAATATATATGACAGAGAACACTTGAGTACATGGGGAGGTTCTCCTCAATCTGGGTTGAGGATGCATGTCACGCATTTACTGCGTTCATATATGAGAGGTATGGGAGAAGTGTAGCGAAATGAATGTGTGATATGTGTGAACTTTTTCTCGTAGAACCACTGACAGGAAATTATATAATCTCGGAGGCAGAAGCCTATAACTATTTCTCTATTAGTCTTGTCACAGTGAGAGAAGATATAAATCGTTCTTTTAGGCTGGTTTGCTGTAAACATCAAACAAGAGTCTACTTTCACGTATGATTATTAGCACGACGATAAACAGTAGCTGGTTTACTTTCTCCTCGAGAGTGAACTTTTTAATAGGTTCCAGTGTTTATAGCGTTGAGAAAACGCCACTTTAATTGCTGTCAGGGGCACAGTCCCTCAGAGATCTGGCAGTTTCAGTATATCCAAACTCTTGGCTACAGGATATTGCCCATTTTGGAGACTTATCATGTGATACCCACTTAAAACAATACTAGAGGAGCACTGCAGCAGGTCTATCAGCCCATGCTGGCAGTTGTGGTGGCACCACTTGAATGATTTCATCCCCCTTATAATATTGAATCCTAAAACGATTGGGTTACTGCTGGTGTGATCACTAAACTTTCTACCTCTTCCTCAATACTTAGTTTTAGTGAGATTTCCATGGCCTCTCCAGCACTTATTGACGGTCTCCGAATCTCCTATGTCAACCCTAGAAGTAACGAGCCAAAGCTCTACCACATTACCTCCTGCTGGAACTGCTAATCTTGTAAACACCTAGCTATGGACTGTCCACTAACGGAGAAAAAATATTGTTCCAGCTGTGGCAACGGACATACAACGACCGCGCATCAACCACTCGGTCAAAAATGTCTCAACTCTAGAGGGCCCATGGCACTCTTCCAGTTAGATGCCACTTAAAGAAATCTCTATGGCATCCCAGACACTTAAGATTTACGCATTTCAAACTGACACATTAATCCCAGAGACATAGAACCAGGGCGATTCCATGTACCCACCTCGCTAAGATGGAAAAAATACTGAAGGACACACTTATAAAGCGTGCACCTCTGCCTCTCAACCGAAATGTATCATCTGCAAGAGTGACCCTCACACTCTTGCAGCCAAGTACACTTTCAAGAAAGAAACCGTAAAAAAAAAAATTTGAGACTTCGAATTACGCTAATCACTGGACTTCCAGCTAACACGCAAAGAATTCTCTGAGAAACTTCTGCTACCACTTTTATATCAACACTCTCAGATGGCTCCAACACTAAGCTCTTGTTCTGCATAATGCCAACATGAAACACGCCGTCTTCCCTAGGATATTCAGTTCCACAATGAACTTTTTCCTTCCCAATTTCAAACTTCCTGACACTACTCATTATTATTATAATAAAAAAAAAAAGCGCTAAACCACAGGGGTCATACAGCGCAGCAGGGCAGGGCAGGATGCAGGGAGAATGGGTTGTAAGAGGGAGAGGGATGATTAGTAGGGTATGGAGTGCAGCAGGACAGTGGATAGTGCAGGGATGGAGGGTAGCAAGAGATTGAGGTAGAATCTTTATTATAATCAAATAGAAGCGCTAAACCACAGGGGTTATACAGAGATTGAGGTAGAAGGGACTGAGGTGAGTGCTTGAGGTATAGCCTTCAGAGTTTGTGTAGTAAGTCAGTTGCTGTCAAAAACTCAATGAGAGAGTCAGGATTAAAGGAGGGTCCATCTGCAAGAAGGGAAGGTAAAGAATGGGCCGCAGAGCGAAGACGCCGTTGGAGGTAAATTCTGCGTGCTCGTTGATAGAGTGGGCAGTCCAACAGAATATGTCGAACAGACACTGGAACCTGACAATGCTCACAGAGAGGGACATGGAGCCTCTCCATGAGATACCCGTGAGTAAGACGAGTGTGGCTGATGCGAAGACGGGAGAAAGTAGTCTCCCAACCTCGACATTGGTGACAAGAAAGCCAGAAACCTATACTCGGTTTAATAGAATGAAGTTTGTTATTTAGCAGGTCAGACCAGCGTTGTTGCCAACGGGTGCGAAGGTGGGTAGCTGATGGGAAGACAAGAGCGAATGTAAACGAAGAGAAAAGGGACAGTAAATAGGGTCGACGAACAAATAAAGAGCGCACTAACATCTGTGACAATCTTACATGGAAGGATTGCGGAGGTCATGAGATGAGGAAACATAATAGCGAAGGAAATGTGCATCACGACGATCGGACAAGGATGGAATGTTCGCTTACATAGAGGCTCCAACCAGGAAGAACGAAATGCACAGGCATAAGCGAATCCCTGGTGATGAGATTAAGGCTGAAAAGAGTAGCAGGAGCCGCCGAATATATCTGGTCACCATAATAGAGTTTCGATAAAATTAGGCTGAGTGCAGGCGAAGGAGAGTCTAATTCAGCCCCAAGAAAATGGCTAGGGTTTAAGGATGTTCAGCCGGCTATGACAAGTCACCTTCAGAGAGAATGAGGTTTCCGGACAACGACGGTCAAACAGGAGGCGAGAACTCCTGACTGTATCACGTTCTGGGATACTTGAGCTGTATAGGTACAATGGATGATCGAGAGCACTGAACGTCTAGTGAACGTAATTTGATGAGTTTGCCACTAGAAAATATAAACCCGTGAGGTGGCCAATCAGAAACCGGTTATGGCAGCTGGAGGGAAACTGCAATGAGGTGACAGCAGCAACCTGCACAAGTATAGCAAAGTCATCCACATAGACGATGACCAAATATTCGATGGAAGACAAGATGCCAGATTATTATAGAAGGACCCCCCCCCCCCCCCCCCCCCCCCCCCCCCGAAAAGCACCAAGGCATAAGCGTAATCCCTGGTGATGAGATTAAGGCTGAAAAGAGTAGCAGGGGAGGCCGCCGAATATATCTGGTCACCATAATAGAGTTTCGATAAAATTAGGGCTGAGTGCAGGCGAAGGAGAGTTCTACGATCAGCCCCCAAGAAAGATGTGCTAGGGTTTTAAGGATGTTCAGCCGGCTATGACAAGTCACCTTCAGAGAGGTAATGTGAGGTTTCCAGGACAATCGACGGTCAAACAGGAGGCCGAGTACCCTGACTGTATCACGTTCTGGGATACGTGAGCTGTATAGGTACAATGGATGATCAGAGAGCACTGAACGTCTAGTGAACGTAATTTGATGAGTTTTGCCACTAGAAAATATAAACCCGTGAGTGGTGGCCCAATCAGAAACCCGGTTGATGGCATGCTGGAGGGAAACTGCAATGAGGTGACAGTCAGCACCTGCACAAGCTATAGCAAAGTCATCCACATAGAGCGATGACCAAATATTCGATGGAAGAACAGATGCCAGATTATTTATAGCAAGGAGAAAGAGTGTTGTGCTCAGAACACATCCCTGGGGGACACCTTCAGCTTGGACAAATTCCGGGGAAAGTTCATTACTAACCCGGACACGGAAATGTCTTTCAGTTAAGAAGGCCTTAAGGAAAAATGGTAGATTGCCTCGGAGGCCTAAGGAGTGGGCCTGGGCCAAGATATTATACCTCCAAGTTGTGTCATAAGCCTTCTCAAGGTCGAAAAAGATGGCGATAACCGAGTGGTTATTAGCAAAGGCATTACGAATATACGTATTCAAGCGCAGTAAAGGGTCAATGGCAGAACGGCCCTTACGAAAGCCATATTGACTAGTGGAGAGAATATTGTGCGTCACTAAATACCACATCAAACGTCTATTAACTAGACGTTCCATCACCTTGCAAACTGCACTGGTAAGAGCGATGGGACGGTAGTGGGAGGTATCACGTCCCGTAGTACCTGGTTTGCGAAAAGGGAGAACAATAGCAGACTTCCACAGCTGGGGAAGAACTCCTTGCGACCATATGAGATTATAGAGTCGTAAGAGGACAGTAAGAGCAGACTGATGTAAATGCTGTAGCATACAAATATGTATGCCGTCTGGCCCAGCTGCTGATGATCGGCAAGCAGATTGTGTTGGCTCTTTGCACAAGAGGCAAATGAGAAATTCATACTAAAACATGAAAAAAAAAGAGAGGAAACTAATGGTTTAATTAGGCGCCAAGGACAGCAGTAAACAGGATTTGAGAAAATATAGGGCAGATCCACAGCCGAAAAATGAGTAATAAGCAGAAAAACTAGAAACTAATGTGTAAAAATAAAACGGTAAGCTGATAGACAATTTAATATGATAGAGCGACAGATGCCAAAGTGAACCAAAATTACTCTAAATACGATTGTGAAGGAGGAAGTAATGAGCCCGAAGGAGAAGAAAGGACACTGGCCGAGAATGGCAGAAGTCTGCGAAGAGCTTAGCAGAAGCAAGTGGAGAGCTACCTGAAGGTCCTATTGTCAGAACAAATGAAGAGGTGCTTGTAAGCATCAACACAGTCAAGGAAAGAATGATTACAGTGATAAACGACCTGGATGTAACAATAACAATGGCACTAGATATCACATCTCCATGAATGTTGAGATAAGTGGTTGAATAACTATGTGACTCAATAGCAAAAGTATTTAAAATTCTCCAGTCTGGAAAAATGCCAGAGATTTGGAAAAATGCAAATGTAGTCTCCATATATATATATAAAAAAAAAAAAAAAAAAAAAAAAAAGAGACATTGAATTGCAGGCTTATATCTCTAACATGCATATTGTCAAAAGTGCTGGAGAAGATATTAAGGAAAAGAATAGTTGAGTACTAAGTGAGAAGACTCTTCACAGAAAAACAGCATGGGTTTAGGGAAGAGAAATCCTGTCTTGCAAATTTTCTGGAGTTGAATGACTGAGTCACAGAGATTGGGTGAACCGTATCTTCGAGGACTGCTATTAAAAAAAAACTGAAACAGAACCATACCAGAGATTATTTCAGAAATTAGAACAGGCAGGGTTAAAAACAGTGCTCAAGTAGGTTAAGGGATCTCTGAACGTCAGAAGAGAGTAACAGTATTCTTTATATTTACAGATCACTTGGATCGTGAATGTCACTAAGCTCTCATTCCAATGAACATATATATTATATACATAAACAAACACACGGTTAACGCAAAAATAAAATTAACCATCAAAGCTATAAAAATATTAGGACCGATACCGCTTCTAAAACACTTGAATAAACTACTTCAATAAACTGAGTATCGTTGTTTGTTGACAATGTAAAACTAATAAGAAAAAGAACAAGAGGGGACAGCGATAACCCTCAGGGTGACTTCATCAGACTGCATATGTGGTCGAACTGGTGGCTTCTTGAGCTCAATCCAGAGAAATGTTGGGTCATGTTGGGTAGTGTGGGCAGACAGAATACAGTACAGCATAAGTGAAGAGAAGCTGCAGATTTTAGAGAATGAAAATAACCTAGGTGTAAACTAAATACTGAACATAGCTTCAGACATTCACAAACCGAATAACAATGACATGTGTAAGATAAACAAACCTTAGAACAGCATTCAGGAACTTTGCGTGAGCAGCTCAAAATGGCTCAAAAGATTTACAACCAGACTAGTACCAGAACTATGAGAAAAGGCTAAATGAAGTGAACCTGACGACCTTGGTGGAGTAAATAGCAAAGGTAAAACAAAATTATGATAACCAAAATTGTAAGAGGAATTAACAGAGGAACTAGGGCAGTGTTTGAATTAAGAGGATCAGGATCAAGGGTGATATAGGTGGAAGATGAAAACATTGATGAACCATTGGAGTTTAAGGCAATATTTTAATATCAAAGTGGTTGAAAAGTGAAATGACTTGAATGAGGAAGTGGTGGAGGCAAACTCAATACACAACTTAAGATACCAGAGATATAAAAAGAAAATACTAATCGAGTATTCTAGGAGGCGGGGCCAGGAGCAGAGTCTCAGCCCTCTCAAAAAAAAACACTCGTGCTCTCCCCCACCCCCCACACACACACACAATAGTACTCTGTTCCAGGTATTTTTCCACCTACTGGTCTGTACAGAATTGACTTGAGTTCATAGTATAAACAAGGGCAGGGACAAACAGCTTCACATTACCCAGTAATAAGTTGCAATAAGCGCAAGTTATTTCAATTAGCTGAGTGACACTCAAAGTAAATAATGGAAATCACAAAGGCAAATAAAAAAAATGTTGAGGAGGAAATAAATGTGGGTGGACAGAGAAAGACCTGATGTTAACTTGATATAGATGCAAGATGAAGGAAGCTTGGGAAAGAATAAACAAAAGTTTTGGAGGCAGTAAACACCCTGGAGAAAATGGAAATAGGAGGCGGTGTTGATTCGCCGGGAATTCTCCCGGCCCGGGTCTATTCCAGATGGCGACCCGGCTCCGGCTCCCTGTCGTGAGAGTATCGGAGACCTATGTCTCCCATGGGAGGAGGTACAAGTACCCCCTCATCGTTGGGACCAACTGTCCCCAGGCCTAGCCACATTCCCCACCAGCACGGGGCTGGTAGGGAGAAGCTAGGCCTCTTTGGTCTGCCATCTTCCCGCCCCAGGGAGGCTGACGGGAAAGGCAGTCTTGCGAGCTGCAGATGGTAGCAAGCTCTAGCTGTGGCACCTACCCTGCCCTAGAAGGGCTGGGCATGGTGTCTGTCCGTCAATCTGGAAACAGGGATTTTCGGAAAAGTGCACAGAGTGGGAGAGGATCCAAGGAAGCAAACATTTGAAGGATAATGGAAGAGAGGCAGAGACAAATAAAAATGACAGGTAGTAAAACTGAAGGAAAGAGGGTGAAAAAACCTGCAGAAATGCTCTTGGGAGACTGGAAAGCACAGGAGATAAGGAGAGCAGCAATGGAATTAACAGACAAAATAATCTGTAGGAAAGATGGAAGGAAAGAGGGTAGTCAATAATGAATCTAAGCCTTTGTGAAGCTGATAGGACAAATAATTATCATTGAACTGATAGGAAAAAAGACCGAAGTACAGCAGGTGATTTTTTTTTTAGAATTTCTTAAGGTATAAGGGACAAAATACACCCAGTCGAACGGACCCTAACAGGAATGGCACGAGTCTGAATTATAAAACAGAAACCACTATTAAGGAGGAGGATAAGATATCAACACATGTACTTGAGCGGGACAGAGAAGACGGAGAGAATAAAACACCGAGAAACTCAGCAAAATGACGTAGGGATGAGTCTCATTGTAGCCAGGTGGCCCAGGGTCTTACGCACTGGCCTGGAGATTTACAATTCGCATGCCATGGGTTTTAACCCCACCAGTACCGTGGTTAAGGAAATGGATAATAGGAGCAGAATCTCATCCTCTAGAGTTTTACCAAATAAAGCACCACAGAAGCAATTCTGAAGCCCCAAACTCTTCCCCAGCACAATAAGTCAATATCAAACATTTCCCTCCCATCTACTCTCACCTACACATACAATCCTCTTTCCTTCCAGTAAAAGAACCTTTCCCACAACCATCCCCCATCCCAACCCTTAACCCCTCTTTTCCATCTACTCCCCATCTTCCCTCACCAACATGCATAATCCAAACCCCTTCTAATGAAAGAATCATCACCCTAAACACCATTTATCTTTTCAATCAATTCCCATCCATACCCCTGACACACGAACAAGGATCAAGACAACGAAAACATTGTGAAAGAAAAGCTATGGAACTCGCACAAACACACAAACACACACACACACACACAAACACACGAGACGAGGAAAGAAACTACTGAGCGAGCTATGGGACCAGATCTTTCTCAAAGTCTAATATTTAAGGGGACATTCAGATAGCATTAAACTATAAACCAGTGTCAGTAACATGCACAGTATGAAAAGTTATGGAAGGGATAATCATGACAAGAGTGCTGGAGGATTTAGAAAGAATTAGATTCAGACAACAACCAGCACGGTTTTAGAGAATATGTACCCCGTCAGATCCCAGAATAAGTACGGGCGCCTACCCAAAGATAAACGGTCGCTCCTAACTTATCTCTAGCCCGGAACACCATGCTAGTGATAAGTTATTTCATCAGTATACAGTGGTACCTCGGTATACGTCCTTAATCCGTTCCAGGACTTTTACCAAACAGGACGTATACCAAACGAATTTTCCCATAAGAAATATAGGGAAAACGATTAATCCGTTCCCATGAAAAAAAACCTATTGTTATTGGCATATTATACATTGATGGGGTTGTATAAAATAATTTAAACACTGCTTAATACTAAAATATGTAAATTAAACACTGCTTAATACTAAAATATGTAAATTAAACATTGTTTAATACTAAAATACATACATAAATACAAAATAATTAGATTAAATAAATGCAAATTTAACCTCACTTTGCTGAAAAGAGTCGAGTGCCAACTAGGATAGTGCTGAGAAGGGAGGAGGAGGAAATGTTATTGTTTGGAAGGAGAGTCCCCTTCTCTTTTCTCTCTCTTTTTCCCTATTTGGACCTGGTTGAAGCTCACCAGGTTTGACTTTTACTAAAAATCTGTCCAAAGAACTTTGCTTCTGGCTTCTCCTCAGGATGATTCGGAAATGTGACATTGTCTGGTCATTCCAGACAATGCTATTACGGCTTGTTTGGTCTTTGTTGGGGTGGTGCTTCTCTGCAAAGTTTTTGACGTCCAACCATTTGGCAAAGAATTGTATGGGTCCAAACGAGTCACGACACCGCGCGCTACCCTTTTTTTTCTTTCTCGATGTGGAGTTAGTGGAGGGGCACAGGGAAGAGCTGACCACTGAGGAGCTGCAGGAACTTGAGGAGGAGCAAGTTCCTGCAGCTCCTCAGTGGTCAGCTCTTCCCTGTGCCCTCCACTAACTCCTCCAAGGGTAGCGCGCGGTGTCGTTACTCATTTGGACCCATACAAATTCTAGCACGCGAGTCGTATTCCAAACACAGGTCGTATACCAAGCAAAAAAATTTTGCGTCCTAACAGGACATATACCAAGTTGGACTTATTCCAAAGCGGACGTATAGCGAGGTACCACTGTATATAATATATATATATATATATATATATATATATATATATATATATAGATACATAGATAGTGTGTGTGTTATTCATCTATATGAACTCACCGATATTTGGTTCCTCCCCTAGCTGTGTGAACCTTATCATACCTATTCTTAAACCTATTTATTAATTCTGCTTCTACCACTTGACTGTCATTTCACTTCCTGGTCTTTCTAAGACTAAAGAAGTATTTAAGAGCATCTCTCTAGTGCACATGCATTTTTAACTTCCAACGTGTACCCGATTCCCGCCTATCGAGCAGACAGGCTCTGTCTACCCGACCAATTCCTCTCATATTCTGTACTTCGTTATGTCACCCTCGGTCTTCAGCTGATGTAATCAGGTTAAACTCTTTTAGTCTTTTCTCATGGGTCATTCCCTTTAGCTTTTTGACTTGTTTGAGTGAGCGAGTGTGTGTGTGTGTGTGTGTGTGTGTGTGTATATATACTCAGAGTTGTACTGACCTAGTTGTGGTTGCAGGGGTCGAGTCACAGCTCCTGGCCCCTCTTCACTGGTCGCTACTAGGTCACTCTTCCTACTCCATGTGCTTTATCATACCTCTTCTTAAAGCTATGTATGGATCCTACTTCTACTACATCACTTCTCAGACTATTCCACTTCCTGACAACTCTGTGACTGAAAAAAATGCTTCCTAACATCCCTGTGATTCATCCGAGTCTTCAGCTTCCAACTGTGACCCCTTGTTGCTGTGTCCCATCTCTGGAACATCCTGTCTGTCCACCTTGTCGATTCCTATCAGTATTTTATATGTCGTTATCATATCGACCCTATCTCTCCTGTCCTCCATTGTCGTCAGGTCGGTTTCCCTTAACCACTTCTCGTAGAACATACCTGGGACTAGTTTTGTTGCAAACCTTTGCACTTTCTCTAGTTTACTTACGTGCTTGGCTAGGTGTGGGTTCCAAACTGGCGATGCATACTCCAATATGGGCCTAACGTACACAGTGTACAGGGTCCTGAACGATTCCTTATTAAGATGACGGAATGCTGTTCTTAGGTTTGCTAGGCGCCCGTATGCTGCAGCAGTTATTTGGTTGATGTGCGCCTCAGGAGATGTGCCTGGTGTTATACTCACCCCAAGATCATTTTCCTTGAGTGAGGTTTGTAGTCTCTGGTCCCCTAGACTGTACTCCATCTGTGGTCTTCTTTGCCCTTCCCTAATCTTCATGACTTTACACTTGGTGGGTTTAAACTCCAGGAGTCAGTTTCTGGACCAGACCTGCAGCCTGTCCAGATCCCTTTAGAGTTCTGCCTGCCTTCTGTCTTGTGCGTGTATATGTGTACGTGTGTACTTGTGTGAGCATTAGTTTTGGTTTCGAGTTCTTGGGTGAACGTGTGAGCGCTTTATGCCTGCTTATGAGAGCTCGTGAAGACTGAAATTTCAATCTTCCTCTCGCCTTTTTCACTTTTAAGACTTTGTTGTCACTTGTTGGGTTGTTCACTGACCCAGTCACTATCACTGGCTTCTGCTAAGAGCTCAAACACAACCTAAAAACACTAAAATTTTGGGAGCCTTGTTGCCCCTACACTAACTGCCGTGTGTGTGTGTGTGTGTGTGTGTGTGTTAGTTACCATTTTGTCCTAGGCACATGTCGATTAGACACTAGGCTTATTGTGTGTGTGTAAGGAAACACTTCGAAATGTTTCCGCCCCGCCGGGAATTGAACACGGGCCCTCCGTGCGTGAAGCAAGAGCTTTAGCCACCAGGGCGTGTGTGTGAGAGAGAGACAGACACACAGACAGACAGAGGGGGGGAGAGAGAGAATGTTTATTTAGAGAAAATCATTAGAAAATTCATTAATATATGTTAGGCAAGAGGACAGAACAACAGTTAATGGGACATTTATTACGGTTAGTTTCGTTACGTAGCTGTAATAAATGTCATTAGTTGCTGGCGAGGCCTTTTACCTAACATGTATTTATATTGATTAATGTAGCTGAAACTGTAGTCAAAGTCAGCTATGTGCTTTCCCTACACCTGCACACAACACTCATTGTGTACCTCACTGTACCGTGTCCAATTACAGCTACACAACATGCAAAGAGAATTTTATTTCATACAAACATCATTTCTGTAACAATTTGTGTGAGGTTAAATCATTTTTAGTGGCAGATTGAGCTAGTTAAAGTTCAACGAACGTATCCACTTTGATACCGTTTAAATCTTGATTGACATTTTATTTTTTTTGTGGGGGTTAAATTCAATGTATTTTCATCACATTTTTCACAATATTTATTGAAATGCTTATTTTATTTTGAAAACTATTTGCTGTGTGTGTGAACTGCCACAAGCTCCTACTTACTGTACTGTCGCTTTATAGGTATTTAAGTGTCGTGATTTCAAGACCCATCTCAATGACTTGGTTTACGAAGCAAGGATTGTTTGAAAGATGGGACGATGTGAGTTAGCTTACTTCTCGTAGGAATGGATGGATCCGTCCATCCAGTGTCCCATAGCTCGAATCTCCGGTACAGCTCGAATCTCCGGTACAGCTGTCCTTGTTCACCCATCAGTATAAAATGGGTACCTGGGTGTTAGTCGCCTGGTGTGGGTCGCATCCTGGGACAAAATTAACCTAATTTGCCCGAAATGCTCTGCAGAACAAGCGGCTTTCTATATAGTAGTATGTCATTGATGTCAGCTAGGACTGTATACCTTGTACATGTACTTGCAGAAATAAAGATATTATTATTATTAATATTATCCATATCCAATCATTTCCAAGCTAACTTGATGGGTGAGGTGGGGAAGAAAATTCTCTCTCACAATGACAGCAGAAGATTCAACAATAACCACTACCTGTGGGTCAACCAGTGGCGGGACGAAAACTGGGAAGACTTCAACCCAGTACCATCAATCGATACATTTTCTCTCGAACCCGAGCACCCTCTCACAAGGCCAATTACGCTCAGGGAAATGACCCAAGTCATTGGAGGTATGAGAAATAAGGCCCCTGGCCCTTCAGACATAACAGTAAAACAGCTAAAGTACCTACCCCGTAATTGCAAGATGTCCCTATTAAACATCTTTAATGCTGTCCTGGCGTCTGGCCACTTCCCTTTAACATTCAAGACAGCGAAGATGATCTTCATCTCAAAACCCAACAAAGACTCCCGTAATCCAGAAAACTACAGACCTATCTCCCTACTCGAAGTCGCTGGCAAAGTCTTCGAAAAATCATCTCTAACAGACTGTACTACTACATGGAATTCAATCAACTCTTCACCGAAAAACAGCTTGGCTTCAGGTCCCACCGCGGAACACAGCATGCTATCAACATCATCATTGATGCTGTGGATAGCCTGAGGAACCAAGGAAACCTGGCCATAATTGCAACGAGGGATGTCCACAAAGCCTTCGACAGCCTCTGGCACGATGGGCTTATATTCAAACTTGCCGACCTACCAGACTACAACTGGACCTTTCTCAGGCTAATATTCAATTTCCTAACAGGCAGAAACATCATCCCCAACTTTAATGGCAAATCTGCAATACCATTCACCCCAACAGCTGGAGTACCACAAGGGTCATGCCTTAACCCCATACTCTTCAATATCTATGTAAATGACCTCCCACAACTTGAACACAATGATACCATCATCACCCAATTTACAGACGATGTTAGCCATGTAGTGTCATCCACCCCCATATCAGGTGCATCCAAACACAGGAGAGTAATAGAGAAAATGAATGAGGAATTACGAAGAACAGCTAACTGGGAGAAAAAGTGGAGAATCACAACTAATCCAGAAAAAGTCCTCATCAGCACCATCGGCTGTCTCCCATCTACCATAGAAGGCAAAGGAGGTATCTCCATAAAAGGTTCACGTGTCGCTATCAGAAACCCCAACAAGATCCTGGGATACGAGATCGACAGATTACTTCACTCCACTTCTCATCTCTAAAAAAGTGAACCTAGCTAAAGCCCGCCTCGGCCAACTATTCAGATTTAAAGATGCCCCTCCCCCACATCAAGAAGCACCTCTATAAGATGATGATCAGACCTTTGCTGGAATACCCTTGCGTACCCTTATCACTAACAACTGCGGCTTCAACGTGTCCAGAACAAAGCCCTCCGCTTTATCACTGGGACCAGATTGAGAGACAGAATCAGAATGGAAGACCTGCATACACAACAGGAAATCGCTGCAATTAATGTCAGGATAGACAAACTAACGAAGAGACAACTATATGACATGTAAGAACTATGTACCTGATAGAGAAAACCCCCCTCAACCAGTAAACACTACCGACTATGTCATCAACACACCTCTCCACCGAACCCAAAGAATGACCCTACAACAAAGAGTCAGACGTTTGGTCCACAAGGACAACTACCCACGACCAAGGATCCTGTGTGACCTCCCCGATGAAACAGAAGAGTGGATACCACCAGACCCAGTCTACGTCCAACAACGAAGATAAATGCTCCCCATCTATGGGTGACCTACCTTTATCAAACTACATCTTCCAACTAACCTTGTAACACTCACGAACTTCCTACTAAAGGACACTACCTCAGAAACTGCTTGACCAGCTCCAGGCTAGCTACCAACAACATCGAAAGCCCAGAAACTACCACCTGTTGCAGCAGCCTTGCCTCCGACCTAAAAAAAAATGGGCAATTGCAAATCGTATGCATTCTTCCAACTCAGTTGCATGCTGTGATGCAGCTGTATATCTGTGTGCAACTGATGGACAGGAGTCATACCCACATCATAAAATTAACTTATGAATAACTCTACATACACACACTTATTAAATTGCGCCAAAATGGTTAGGCCACTTACCTTTATAACCCCCACCTCCCCCTCCCCCCTCCCAACCATTTCCCATGTTTCTATCCTTACCCCATCCTTCTTCCTTCCCCACCTTACCCACGCTCAGGTCAAATCAAGCTCAAGCACCTATCCCTTACCCCACACTCGCCACTTCCTCGCACATATGCTGTATTCTTTTCAAGATTGATAGACTGATTACATAGACTCCAGGTTGAGGGACTGATTACCTCAAACTCCTCCTGTTCTTCACCATTCTCCTTTGTATGGACTGATGAAGCCACTGTGTGGCGAAACGCTTCCTCAATAAAGATACCCAAGTATTGCACATGTGTATAATTTATCAACTTGTCGGTTCTCTGAACCATTTATCAACATATAAGACCAAAAGAATATGACTGAATTACTATTATAATAAAAAAGTGCTAAACCTACAAGGGTCATACAGCGCTGCTGGGCAGGGGAGAGTGCACAATTATAAAGTAGCAAGGGTGGAGTGGACAACAGAGAGAGAGAGTTAGGAAGGGCTGTGAAGAGTGCTAAAGGAAGTATAATCAAAGTTTGTGTAGGGAATCAGTTGCTGTGAAAAATTCAACGAGGGAGTTTGAGTCATAGGTGGTTGCGTCAGCAAGGAGGGAAGATAAAGTTTGTTAGAACGGTGACGACGACAGAGGTAAATTCTGCATGCCCATTCAAAGACTGGGCAGTCCAACATAATATGTCGAACAGACACTGGAACCTGACAATGCTCACAGAGAGGGGCAGGGAGCCTCTCCATGAGATACCCGTGAGTAAGACGAGTGTGTCCGATGCGAAGACGGGAGAGCGTAGTCTCCCAACCTCGGCATCGATGACGGTCAAACTGAAGGCTGAGAAACCTGACAGTATCACGTTCAGGGATACTAGAGCCATACAGGTACAATGGATTATCAGGGACGATAGAATGTCTAGTGAAAGTAATTTGGTGTGTTTTAGTACTATACAATTTAAACCCACGAGTACTGGCCCAACTGGACCGCATGCTGGAGAGAAACTGCAATGAGGTGACAGTCAGCGCCTACACAAGCTATAGCAAAGTCATCAACATAGATGACCAAATATTAGATGGAAGAACAGATGCTAGATCCTTTATAGCATGAAGAAAAAGTGTGGTGATAAGGACACATCTCTGGGGGACACCTTCAGCACATCGTTAACCCGAACACGGAAATGTCTCTCAGATAAGAAGTTCTTAAGGAAAAATGGCAGATTGCCTCGGAGGCCTAAGGAGTGAACTTTGGCCAAGATGTTATATTAACAAGTTGTGTCATATGCCATCTCAAGATCAAAAAAGATGGCGATAACCGAGTGGTTATTGGCAAAGGCATTATGAACATACGTATCCAAACGGAGTATGGGGTCAATAGTACAAGGGTCCTTACGAAAGCCATATTGACTAGTGGATATACTACAGTCTCTCTAAATACCACATCAAACGTCTATTTACCAGACGTTCCATCACCTTGCAAACTGTACTAGTAAGAGCAATGGGAAGATAGTAGGAGGCATCACGTACTGAAGTACCTGGTTTATGAAAATGTAGAACAATGGCAGATTTACATAGCTGGGAAAGAACTCCTCGCCTGGTCTTGGACCGGGCCGTGGGGGTTTTGTTCCCCGGAACCCTCTCCAGGTAAACCAAATAAGATTAAATAGACATAAGAGAAGAGGAAGGGGTGACGGACGTAAATGCTGGAACATACGAATATGAATGCCGTCAGGCCCAGCTGCCGATGATCGGCAAGTGGAAAGTATTGACTCTAGTTAAAGAAGTGTAAAAGGCACATTATAAGATTCTTCTCTGCTAAAAGAAACGTTTAAGGGCTCTTAACTCTGTCAGACTTGGAGGAAAGAAACTAGGGGCATAGATGGATCCCCTGAGAAATACGGACAAGATGATTACCAATTTCGGTGGCAACTTCAAGAGGGTTTGCTATAGTGACACCGGCAACCCGAAGAACGGGAGCTGGTTCTGGAGAGTATTTGCCACTCAGTTTCCGTACTCTTTTCCAGACTGCACTCATAGAGGAAGCCGAAGTAACAGTAGAAACAATCTCGCCAACAAATGCGTTAAGCTTCATGGATAACACGGAGGGCGACGGCTCTCGTCCGCTTAAAATCAAGGAGTCGCTCTGTGGTCCCATTGTAACGATATCTGCCCCATGCAGCACGTTTCAAATGTACCGCACGAGCACAAGCAGGAGATAACCAAGGCACGTATTTCTGAAAATGCTTCCCCGAGGTCTGGGGTACAGAATGTGAGGCCGTGGTTAAAACGGAGGTCAAGAATAGGTGTAACAGCTCATCAATAGAGGACGAAGAAGGGTTCTCACTAAATGCTGTTTGACACAAGTACAGGTCCCAATTCGCTCGGTCAAATTGTCAGCGTGGACTTTGAGAAGATGGAGAATGGGAAGTAAAGAGGATTGGAAAATGGTCGCTGTCATGTAAGTCCAGGAGTAACGTCCAGGTAAAGTTTAAATGCAGTTGATGGAGAGCAAACTGAGAGATCGATGCAAGAGAGATTGATTGAGTACGAGGATCAAAATGGGTGGGAGCACCCGTATTTAAAACATGGAGGGGGAGAGAAGTGAGAAGAGCCTCTATCTGAATGCCACGAGGGTCACAGTGAGACTCCCCTTCCAGAGGAAATGGTGAGTATTAAAGTCGCCTAATAACAGAAGTGGTGGCAGTAATGAAGATAATGCCCGAGAAGGAGATACACAAAGAACAGACCGTATGCCACTTATTCAAGTAGATGTGGGCTGCAGTGTAATGCAACGAAGTATGAACAAAGATCTGATGGTATGGTATACCGGTGCGTACAAGAAGTGCAGCTTCATTAATGGTTTCATCGGGAAATGGATCCGATGAATATAATAAAACATCGCCCAAGACGGGATGGATAACAGTGGAACGTAATTTGGGTTCTTGTAAACAAACACTAATAGGGGAAAACTGGGAGAGCAACACCTGAAGCTCACCCCTGTTACCTCTGAGGCCTCGGATATTCCACTGTAAATAAGCCATGATTTACGAGGAGAAAGATACAAGAAATATGAAGCAATAGGTATCTATGGAATATTAGTGTCAGTAAAGTCTACATGTAGAGGCAGTGGAAAAACGAGTAAGCAGTGAAGGATTGGAACGCTGCAAAGAAAAGAGCTGTGCAGATGGAGTAGAAGAGTGAATTGTTGTGACGGGAGGTGGATCAGTGTCCATCAATGGTTTAGTCTCATCAAGTGTTTCGGAGGACAAGGATGTTGTATGTGGGACGACATCGGAGATAGAAGGGGAAGTGTGAGTAAAGATCGGGGCGACAATGGAAGTTACCAAAGAAGGGAGGGACGAAAGGTTAGAGTTAACTTGGGAAGAAGCTTGGAAGGAGACAGGAGAGGAAGAAACCTGGGAAGGGACAAAAGAGGAAGAAGCTTGGAAGGGGACAGGAGATGAAGGGACTGTACGAAGGGGAGAATGAACCTCCATACTCGTAACAGAGCAAGTAAGAGGTAAAGAACCAGATACAGAGACTCGAAAGGAAAAATGTCCGAGTAGGATAATTGAAGGAGAGGTTAAGGGAGATTTACACTTAGTGGATTGTTTGGACTTTGGAGAAGTAAAGGGGCGAAGGAGAGGAGCTGTTGTGCGAGGTTTTGTAGACAAAGAAACTTGCGAGCGAGAAAATGAAGATTTGAGAACAGTATGACGTGAAGAGATAGGGACCTCGGAGTCCAGGACTGCAAAAGAATTAGATACAGAGGTGACTTTGGATGGTGTAAGCACAGGGAAGATCGTGGGAGTTGGGACCCCAGAGGCTCCGGACCTCTTAGTAACTCGAGAATAAGAAATTAAGAAATACGGAAAAGTCTCCTCTTTAAGCGTAGATGAGAGACTGTCATAGTGTAAGTGAAAGCCTTCTATCTCTCTTTGAGATAATGGATTTCTCGTTCATTTAAGTAAACTTGGCAACGACGATAATAAAATGGGTAAGCTTCATTACAATTAAGGCAAGAGGGAGGTAGACTACAAGACATATTGCTATGGTCGTCGGCACCACAGACTGGACATTCCACCATGGACCTGCAATATTTCGCTGGATGGCCAAAACGCCAGCAATTTCTAAACTTTTGAGGTGTAGGGATCAACTTTCGGACTTGTAAACGGTGTCCTGCGATATAAACCGAGGACGGAAGCACAGTTCAGTCAAAAGTTAAGTGAGCTACATTGCAGTGGCAGTGTCTTTGTCCGTGGATAGGTAGTACATGTGTGTCTACATTGAGATTGTGATGACTTGGAACTCAAGCTGTTCCAGAATGTCGTCACCACATGTCTAGAGATTACATTAAACAAAGGTATGAGGTAGATTATTATTATTATTATAATCAAATAGAAGCGCTAAACCACAGGGGTTATACAGCGCTGCAGGTTATTGCAGGATGCAGGGAGAATGGGTTGTAAGAGGGAGATGGATGATTAGTAGGGTATGGAGTGCAGCAGGATGGTGGATAGTGCAGGGATAGAGGATAGCAAGAGATCAAGGTAGATGGGACTGAGGGAGGTACTAGAGATATAATCTTCAGAGTTTGTGTAGTAAGTCAGTTTCTGTCAAAAAGTCAACGAGAGAGTCAGGATTAAAGGAGGGTCCATCTGCAAGAAGGGAAGGTAAAGAAAGGGCCGCAGAGCGAAGACGTCGTTGGAGGTAAATTCTGCGTGCTCGTTGATAGAGTGGGCAGTCCAACAGAATATGTCGAACAGACACTGGAACCTGACAATGCTCACAGAGAGGGGCAGGGAGCCTCTCCATGAGATACCCGTGAGTAAGACGAGTGTGGCCGATGCGAAGACGGGAGAAAGTAGTCTCCCAACCTCGACATTGGTGACAAGAAGAAGGCCAGAAACCTATAACCGGTTTAATAGAATGAAGTTTGTTATTCAGCAGGTCAGACCAGCGTTGTTGCCAACGGGTGCGAAGGTGGGTAGCAATGACCGCAAAATAAGTGTAATCCCTGGTGATGGATGGGATTAAGGATGGAAAGAGTAGCAGGGGAGGCCGCCGAATATATCTGGTCACCATAATCGAGTTTCGACAAAATTAGGGCTGAATGTAGGCGAAGGAGAGTTCTACGATCAGCCCCCCCATGAAAGATGTGCGAGGGTTTTAAGAAGGTTCAGCCTGGTGTGACAAGTTGCCTTCAGAGAGGTAATGTGAGGTTTCAGGACAATCGACGTTCGAACAGGAGGCCGAGAAACCTGACTGTATCACGTTCTGGGATACGTGAGCCGTATAGGTACAATG
>WNWK01005994.1:0-112063 GCA_009830355.1 Cherax destructor
CGGATGGGTCTATGAAGGATGAGGTGAATCATAGAATTGATGAGGGGAAAAGGGTGAGTGGAGCACTTCGAGTCTGTGGAGACAAAGAACCTTGTCCATGGAAGTAAAGAGGGAATGTATGAGAGTATAGTTATACCAACGCTCTTATATGGGTGTGAAGCATGGGTGATGAATGTTGCAACGAGGAGAAGGCTGGAGGCAGTGGAGATGTCATGTCTGAGGTCAATGTGTGGTGTGAATATAATGCAGAGAATTCGGAGTTTGGAAATTAGGAGGAGGTGCGGGATTACCAAAACGATTGTCCAGAGAGCTGAGGAGGGGTTGTTGAGGTGGTTTGGACATGTAGAGAGAATGGAACGAGACAGAGTGACTTCGAGAGTGTATAAATCTGTAGTGGAGGGAAGGCGGGGTAGGGGTCGGCCTAGGAAAGGTTGGAGGGAGGGGGTAAAGGAAGTTTTGTGTGCGAGGGCTTGGACTTCCAGCAAGCATGTGTGAGCGTATTTGATAGGAGTGAATGGAGGCATATGGTTTTTAATACTTGACGTGCTGTTGGAGTGTGAGCAAAGTAACATTTATGAAGGGATTCAGGGAAACCGGCAGGCCGGACTTGAGTTCTGGAGATGGGAAGTACAGTGCCGGCACTCTGAAGGAGGGGTGTTAATGTTGCAGTTTTATAACTGTAGTGTAAAGCACCCTTCTGGCAAGACAGTGATGGAGTGAATGATGATGAAAGTTTTTCTTTTTCGGGCCACCCTGCCTTGGTGGGAATCGGCCGATGTGTTAATAAATAAAAAATAAAATTATGCACCCCATACCAATCCTGTGGGTGGCAGTCATAAGATTACGGAGGCATATAATGGGTCCAGGGACTGGGCTTGACTTACATTTAGGTCACACTACACATTCATAAGCACGTATATATAGTATACAGTGGACCCCCGGTTTACATAATTAATTCGTTCCAGAATGCTGTTGAAGTGCCATTACCAAACGAATTTGTTCCCATAAGGAATAATGTAAATTAGATTAGTCCTTTTAGACCCCAAAAATACACTTACAAAGGCATTTACAAAAATTCACTTACATAACTGTTCGAGTTTGGAGCAGTACGCAAACCGGGGATCCACTGTATACACATCCATCTAAATTTTCTCCAATTTTCTGAATAGTTCTTGTTTCTATTTCCTTTCATCTCCATGAGGAAGTGGAAAAGTGTCTTTCCTCCAAAAGCCATGCGTGTTGTAAATGAGAACTAAAATGCTGGGAGCAAGGAGCTAGTAACTCCTCCTCCTGTATCAATTACTGAATGTAAAAAGATGCCCAGTACGTACATATTGAAAAAAAAATTAATATTATAGTTACACTTATTTCTGACTACAGCGCCAGTAGAGACTAACCAAGGCTGCCCCTATACTATATGAAAGTGCGGTTACCAAAAGGTCACTAGTGGATTCCACGTTAATCTTAATAAGAAACTTTATTTTATTATACAAGGAGTGAATGGAGACGAATGGTTTTTGGGACATGATGAGCTGTTGGAGTGTGAGCAGGGTAACATTTTGTGAAGGGATTCAGGGAAACCAGTTAATTGATTTAGTTGGACTGAGTCCTGGAAATGGGAAGTACAATGCCTGCACTTTAAAGGAGGGGTTTGGGATAGTGACAGCTGGGAGGGACTATTCTCAGCTGTCGTATCTGAGCGCCTCTGCAAAGACAGTGATTATGTATAAGAGTGGTGAAAGTGTTGAATGATGATGAAAGTATTTTCTTTTTGGGGATTTTCTTTCTTTTTGGGTCACCCTGCCTCGGTGGGAGACGGCCGACTTGTTGAGAGAAAAAAAAAAAAAGTTACGAATTTTAATCCAATCATAAACGTTCAATATATCAACTGAAAACAAAGCATTAGAAAAAAATAGTCTATCATGAATATTTAATAACAATATTTATAGTATAAACATATATGTCAATGACCTGGTAATCATTGTCCTGGTTCTCAAGGAGCACTTGAGCATACCGCCAGATGGCATTGTTGTTGACAGCAACTGGAGGGTTCGTAATTGTGCTCTGGAGGGCACTCCACAGTACCTCCTCGTTCCCTGCCACTGACCTAGGCAAGAGGAACAAGAAATCTTTTCATTCATATGCTGTAATACAAAAAATGTCCTTCAACAGTTACCTAGAGGTTACTGGTACAGCTGAATACCAATTAAGATGGTAGTTATGTTCCTGAAAACAGTCTAATAAAACAAATTGTCTAAAATGAACCAAAGAACATATAAAAAATAGAGTTTCATTCATTAAACCCCAAAAACAGCCAACCAAATTTTTTAGGTCTGGAAATTGTATAAAAAATAATAATAATAAAACTATGTGGATGCAGTGTTGTGTTATATTTAATAAAATACTTATAGCTACAAAGATTACATATACAGTAGAACTCCCGTATCCACTGATTCAGTATCTGCGGTTTCAGTTATCCATGGTTTACTGTGGCCCAAAAATCCCTCAATTTTGTATAATAATGGCCCCAAAGTGCAAAAGTAGAAAAGCTGGCAATTCTTCAAAGCCTAAGAGAAGCTGTGAAATGCTTCCCATCAGTGAAAATGTGATAATTCTCCACTTATTGTACATAATTTATCAATTAAACTTTATAATAGGTATGTATAGAACTTGTATATAGTTTGCTTCTATCCATGGTTTCAGTATCCATGGCAGGTCCTTGGAACTTATCGCCAGCGGATACGGGGGTCCTATTGTACAGGAGGGCCCCGTGTATTCGGCACCCTCTTTTTGGTGTTCCACATTTTTGTTGGCTTTCAATTTTTGCATAACAGTTGCATGAGGAAAAGTCGACCGGCACCACATTTTAATGGTATTGTATGTATACTGTGTACAGTGGACCCTCTGTTTTCGTTCACCTCCAAACTCGAAAAATTATGTAAGTGTATTTTCGTAAGTGCTTTTGTAAGTGTATTTTTGGGGGTTTGAAATGACTAATCTAATTTACATTTGTCCTTATGGGAACAAATTTGTTCGGTGATGGCACTCAAACAGCATTCTGGAAAGAATTTTCAACAAAAACCGAGGGTCCACTGTATTTATTTTACTTTGTTTTTTATGTCTAGCTGTGTTGAGCACTTAATATATGATAGTGTAAAGACATTATCAGGCATTTTAGACACATTTGATAATGAAAAAACTGCTCTTTTTCACCCGCCGGTGATTTTCACTTACCATATGGGGTCGGGAACCTAAGAGCCATACAAGTGGCGAGGGATGATGTGGCCCTACTTGACTGAGGTTGATGGTTGTGAATTGTGGAAGGTTATGGATCATAAGCTGAGGTGGATGGTTGAGGGTCTTGCACTGATGTTGATGGTTGTCCTGGAGTACTGAGAATTCCTGTAATGTCTTTCTGGTCTCAACTTACCCTACAGTACTTTATACAGCTGACAGTAAGGCATCATGAGCTGCTTTAGACCCTGTTTTGGAGCAGTGCTTCTATATTTGTCACGGTCCTCTTCTGTGAAAAATTCTGCTAGTTTAGCAACAATGTGGAACTGCTTACGTAACTGTCGCAATGTTAAATTTTTCTTTAGGTTCTTCTTTCTCATCTTTGTCTGTTATCTGTCTCCCTTGAATTATGAAAAGTGAAGAGAACCTTGAATGCAAGGTTCTTACTGTGCAGGTATAACATGATTTTGGGAATAAAATGATGCTTAAACCAGTCAATAAATAATTCTGTAATCTATGCTAACTAGTTTGATCTCTAAATAACTAGTAACAAGGTTTTACCTATACCTTTCAAAGCATGGGGAGTCTTGGAGTGGTAAATAACCATGGGCTTACACTTAAAATCGACTGATGCATTACCATACAGTAGCAAGCTGAATCATCCTCCTTGATGGCATCTTCTTTCAATAAAGATTTGTTTTGTCAGCATGAAACACTTGCTGTGGCTCACAGTCATAATTCAGCAAGGAAATATTCTCTGAAGCTTTGTGGTCAGCTGAAGCACCTTCACCAGAATACTTAATAATTAGTTATGCAATCAATGGAGTAATTTGAACTTGTTTAACAAGCCTGTACAAATCATGCACTTTTGTTCAGGCCTTCCTTCATCACACGCTTTTTTTCCTTAAGATGAAATTAAATGGTGTGCCTTTCTTGGTTTTCTGCTTAATCTACTTGGTAATTTTTCCATCTTATTTAGCAGTTGTGACCTGTGTCATTCTTTTCAGGAGGTCCCAATCTGGGTTACTCATTGCACAAGCTCTTGTCTTCTCATTCCTTTGAACTGAACAAACTGATGTTTCATCATGACTACAGGCTCGTACCATCTCCAACCCCACCCCCCCCACACACACACACACCACTCCACTCATTGCTCATTACTTTATAATTTGTTCATGATTGTAACCATGTATAGACGTGTAGATGATTCCTTACCTTTAACTTGTTCAGGATTGTGACCAGATCTACATAGAGTTCATTACCTTGTAACTTGTTCATCTATCAAAAGTCTGGGGCCCAGTCCCGGGACCCATTATGTACCTCTGTAATCCTTTGACTACCACCCACAGGATGGGTATGGGGTACATAATAAAGATATTAAACTAACACCACTCTCAAGCTTATCCAATACTATCTCTATTTTTTCGTAACACCACGACTCGCACTTAAACTACTTCTTGCCATTTCCAGCATCACTTGCACTCCTCCTGGGTGTCATGGTTACTATCCAGACATGAGACATGATTATGAAAAGATCAAAATTTGATTCACTAATACAGAGCAAAGTACAAGACACAAATGGTCAGAGAACTGAAGAATGAGAGATTGTGTACGTTAAATGCAACTAGGCCTTACCTGTAAAGATAATGGCGTGACCCATGGGCTGGCTGGCCACAAGGAGAGGGGAAAAGCTCCCAAGGCATTCTATATTTTTCCCCTATATTTGTACCATTATAAATGAACATCAAGACAGGATCGAAAAAACTGCCACAGTTTTTCAACTGTCATATAGCAAAAATGTCCTGCATCGCTAAAACATCAACTTAGGTTTGTATGTTTATCAAGGTTGAAAGGCTATATAATGTTACATACATGATAATTAGCTGACTGAACGAGAGAGAGGCTTCACTACTAGTAGGACAGGACTTCAAGAGTATGATTGGCAGCCTGGACAAGCTTTATTCAGCCAATTGGAGAGCCCAGTTGCCCTGTGAGCAGCCACTAAGATGACAGGAACTGTTTAGCTTGTTGAGCAGCAGCCATATTTAGCTAAGAGAGCACCAGGCTAACCTGCAAGCAACTGATAAAAGATACAAATTGCTGACTGGTTGTTTTTAGTCAAGGAATCCACATCACACTAAATGACTTACTGAACTATGGATAAGGGGTAGGGGAAAATGGTATAAAAATATTATGGAATGTAAATTTAGGCAAAAGCATATAAACCAATACAAATGAACATTTAATACGAGTGTCAAAAAAATTTGCATACAAGCTAAATTTAGCTTACAGATAAGCAAGAATATAATGAAGCAGAAACTAATGAGTAATTGAAGTTCCTTCAGGGGACTTGTGGCTAGTGCAGAACTTTTGATCCGATGAATTAGTTATACCACACTTTTAATCGAAACTGCTGCTACAATTGCCCTTTATGGGAAAAATTAAGGCAAATCATATTTACTTCAAGTAGTAAACCTTAACACTTTTTTCACTGATTTACATGAATATTTTAGCTAAAAATTGTTGAAGTATGCAGAAAATGTACAAGGTGGAAAGGGTGGACACAGTGGCATAGTAGACATGGTTGACACAGGGAGGACAAAGGAGCAAATCTGACCACCACCCATTTCTTATGTGCTGACTATGGGTTTTGCTCTTAATAAAATAATAAGAATGAATTAAGCCAATAAATACATATACAGTGGACCCTCGGTTTTCATTCACCTCCAAACTCGAACAATTATGTAAATGTATTTTCGTAAGTGCTTTCGTAAGTGTATTTTTGGGGGTCTGAAACGACTAATCTAATTTACATTTGTCCTTATGGGAACAAATTTGTTCGGTAACGGCACTCGAACAGCATTCGTTTTACACTCACTTGGCAGGACGGTAGTACCTCTCTGGGTGGTTGCTGTCTACCAACCTACTACCTAGGTCCATTTTACATATATACACATATATGCAAGTGCTTAGTAATATACTTGGTTTGATTACTATCCATAGGGGTCAAACACTATCTTTGAAATGAGAGGCAATCAGGGTATCTATTAATTCCCTTGATCAAGAGCCCTGTATTGGTATCAAGATAACTCCTCCCTTCTTGAGGGGATATGGGCAGTAACCTGTAAGATGAGACAACTTGGTTGAAATTGCTGAAATTACCCACCTGATGAGAGACAACTTGGCTGAATGATCTGGATAGATCTCAGAGAACCAAAATGTAAGGCAGAACGTCTGATTCTGAGGGAGGAGAGAACTCTTGAGGCGACTTGTGTGTTGTGTGTTGAAGGACTCAAGGTAACCAAAACCACCTGGTAGGGAGATGTTTAATATAATAAAAATAAAAATAATACTAAATTATAATTATTATTATTAACAGCCATCTTCCAGCAAGGCAGGGACCCCATGAACAAAACACATTCACTCAATCGCTGTCTTTCCAAAAGTGTGCTGACTATCACAATCGGATTACCCCTTCAACTGCAGCATCCCCACTCCTCCAGAGTGCAGGCAGGCACTACTCTTCCCACCTCCAGA
Organism: Cherax destructor; assembly: GCA_009830355.1. Lineage (NCBI taxonomy): Eukaryota > Metazoa > Arthropoda > Malacostraca > Decapoda > Parastacidae > Cherax > Cherax destructor. Next base: position 6,772 of record WNWK01005994.1, read on the forward strand.
ACTCAAGTTCAGCTAACAGGTTGCCCTAAATCCCTTCATAAAGTTACCTTGCTCACACTCCAACAGAACCACTATTAAAAACCATTTGTCCACATTCATTCCTATTTAACATGCTCACACAAGCCTGCTGGATGCTTAAGCCCCTAAAACTCAAGCTCTTGTACTTCCTCCCTCCAATTATTCCTGGGACAACCCCTCTCCCTTCTACCATCCATCCCAGATTTTATACACCCTCTTCATCAACCTATCCCTATATATCTTCTCTACATGCCCATACCACCTCAACAGCCCCTCCTCAGCTCTCCGAATTATACCGTTTGTCACCCCACACTGCTTTTACATTTCTAATCTCCGAATTCTATGCACAATATTCACACAACACGTTGCTCTCAAACAAGACATCTCCACTGCCTCTAGCCTCCTTTTTGCTGCAGCATTCAAAATTCATGCTTCACAACCATATAAAAGTGTTTGTACCACAATACTCTGGTACATTCCCTCTTTTTGCCTCCATAGATAAACTTCTCTCTTTCCACACATACTTCAACACACCACCCACCTTTTTAACCTCATTTATTTTATGGTTCACCTCAAGTTTCACAGACCCATCTGCTGATATGGCTGCTCCCAAATATCTAAATACATCCACTTCTATACTCCCTCCCTTCAATCTAATAATCTATCATTGCCTACACTTTTTTTTGTTACTCATGTCTGTTCACTTTTATTTCCTTCTTTTGCATACATTCCCAAATTCATCCACCAACCCTTGTAATTTGCCTTCAGAATTTCCTATAAGAACTGTGTCATTAGTAAACTGCAACTGGGATAACTCCCACTTTGTAGTAAATCCAACATCTTTCAATCCCACATCCCTTCCAACACCCTATCACTGACTTCTTTCACAACCCCATCTGTAAATATGTTAAATAACCATGGTAAAAAATTACTCATCCTAGCCTGAGCCCTACTTTCAATGGAACTTTTCGTTTCTGCTCTCTTCACTCTTACAAGTAGCAAAAAGACAAATGACTGCCAACAAGAGGAAATTAGTGTCCATTTTCTTCTCTCAATCTAACGTGTGTACACACAGCTAATGAATTTTTGAGCCCCTACCTTCATCAGCATCAAAAGTGTGGTCCTTGAGAATTTTGTCTCCTGTAGCCAACTGCCATTTGTCAATGGAAGAAGTATAGGTCTGGTTGGCTTTCTGCAACTCCCAGGTGCACAGGTCATGGTCAAAGGTGCAGTCAGCTACCTGCACTGTAGCTAGAGTAGGCTTCACTGAAATTTATCTTTGTGTTATATTGTGAACCAGACACTTGGAGAGTAATTACATTAGATACAAAAATTACAATTTGTAAATATGGCTTTAATTTTCTAATATCTTATGTTATGAGCAAATATCTCAGATCTTGGGATTAGTATTGTGTGAAGGTGTGATGATGATTACTCGTGCACACTACCTCTTTCAACTCTAAAACACACACACAGAAGATTATCAGGAGAAGAGTGGTTAAACACCTAGAAAGGAATGAGCTTATCAACGATGGCCAACACGGTTTCAGGGACTGGAAATCCTGTGTCACAAACCTACTGGAGTTCTATGACAGGGTGACAGCAGTAAGACAAGAGAGAGAGAGGGGTGGGTAGATTGCATTTTCTTGGACTGTAAGAAGGCATTTGACACAGTTCCACACAAGAGATTAGTGAAAAAGCTGGAGGACCAGGCAGGGATAACAGGGAAGGCACTCCAATGGATCAGGGAATACCTGTCAGGAAGACAACAGCGAGTCACGGTACGTGGCGAGGTGTCAGAGTGGGCGCCTGTGACAAGTGGGGTTCCACAGGGGTCAGTCCTAGGACTGGTGCTGTTTCTGGTATTTGTGAACGACATGATGGAAGGAATAGACTCCGAAGTTTCCCTGTTTGCAGATGATGTGAAGTTGATGAGAAGAATTCAATCGGACGAGGACCAGGCAAAACTACAAAGGGATCTGGACAGGCTGCAAGCCTGGTCCAGCAATTGGCTTCTGGAGTTCAACCCCACCAAGTGCAAAGTCATGAAGATTGGGGAAGGGCAAAGAAGACCGCAGACGGAGTACAGTCTAGGGGGCCAGAGACTACAAACCTCACTCAAGGAAAAAGATCTTGGGGTAAGTATAACACCAGGCACATCTCCTGAGGTGCACATCAACCAAATAACTGCTGCAGCATACGGGCGCCTAGCAAACCTAAGAACAGCATTCCGACATCTTAAGGAATCGTTCAGGACCCTGTACACTGTGTACGTTAGGCCCATATTGGAGTATGCAGCACCAGTTTGGAACCCACACCTAGCCAAGCACGTAAAGAAACTAGAGAAAGTGCAAAGGTTTGCAACAAGACTAGTACTTGAGCTAAGGGGTTATGTCCTGACGACACTGGAGGACAGGAGAGATAGGGGAGACATGATAACGACATATAAAATACTGAGAGGAATTGACAAGGTTGACAGAGACAGAATGTTCCAGAGATGGGACACAGCAACAAGGGGACACAGTTGGAAGTTGAAGACTCAGATGAATCACAGGGATGTTAGGAAGTATTTCTTCAGTCACAGAGTGGTCAGGAAGTGGAATAGTTTGGGAAGCAATGTAGTGGAGGCAGGATCCATTCATAGCTTTAAGAAGAGGTATGATAAAGCTGATGGCGCAGGGAGAGTGACCCAGTTGCAGCCAGTGAAGAGGCGGGGCCAGGAGCTATGACTTGACCCCTGCAACCAAAACTAGATGAGTACACACAAAAAAAAAAAAAACTGGGACCAGCAAAGAGAGAGAGCCAGGAGCTGTGACTTGACCTCCCCCCCCACACACACAGCAACTAAAATTCATTCTCAGAAAAAGCAAGGGTAAACAGACCAGAAATTGGGTGAATAAATCAGGGAGGGCCAGTGAATGAATCAAGAACAAAAAATAAACAGAGCCTGGTAGACATGCTCCAGGCACCCTATGCATAATTTCCACACCAAGTTTCTTGCTATGAAAACAGAGTTAGAGCCATAAGGTATTGGGACTTTTTTCCATCCAATATACAAAAATTGAGAAAGACTGACTCACATTTGCAGTTGAGTGGGAAGAGAGCGATGTCATCAATGCCGATCATGCCCATCACCTTGGGTCCCTGGATACCCTCTATGGCCACTCGTACAGATGAAGCTGCTGGTATGGTCACCTGAGGATACTTGTGGAATTAGTGGAAAATTGGTGAGGTAGTACTCATATTTGAGTAAAACATTCTCTGATATAATTATTTACATTCAGAGGGGTGAAGGGGTATTAAACCTGTATGGGTCATACAATGCCTGAGGAATGGGAGACAATCAGAATCAATCCAAGGAAAGGGAGCATCAAATGAGCTGCTTGGCTGCATCTGTATTACCACTCAAGAGACAAGTTATTATATTTGTGTGTTCATGTTATGACTTTCACGTGAAATCCACTTCCAAGATTATGCAAATACTTCAGTATTAAAGAATGTCAATCTATAGGATTGCCCTTGTGAAATACAATACCCATTTTGTGTTTTAGTTACTAAGAGAATGTAATTGCTTCCTAACTTTGTATACATTTATAAAATATATATCGTGACAGGTAACCTAGGTAGGAAGGTAGACAGCAACCGCCCAGGGAGGTACTACCGTCCTGCCAAGTGAGTGTAAGATGGAAACCTGTAATTGCTTTACATGATGACAGGATTGCTGGTGTCTGTTTTTCTGACTCATAAACATGCAAGGTTTCAGGTATGTCTTGCTACTTCTACTGACAAGCTACACATACATGTACAAGCATATATATATATATATACCCACACCTCTGGGTTTTCTTCTATCTTCTTATTTATTTCCTCTTATCACCATGGGAAAGTGGAACAGAATTCTTCTTTCATAAGCCATGTGTGTCATAAGAGGTGACTAAGATGCAAGGGGCTAGTAACCCCTTCTCCTGTATACTTTACTAAAGTTATGAAGAGAAACTTTTGTTTTTCTTTTTGGGCCACCCTGCCTCGGTGGGATATGGCTGGTTTGTTGAAAGAAGAAGTGACAGACAAGCCAATAGATGCTATTTAGTTCAGTTCATTAGAGTAAATCATGCAGAAGACAATTACAGCACAAAAATAATTTCTATTTCAATAATTACAAACTGTGTAATATATAAAAGTGACATTTTTATGGAGGTTTGGATTATCCTTACAATTCCTTGATAAGATATATGTATATCCATCAGTCACTATTCTATTTCCTTGAGAGTCGTGTATGTCAATCCTAACATTATACTGTAGTGCATACATGTTATTTACCTTCTTATAACTCATAATTAAAAGAGTACATAAATATAACTACATAAACAATAGTGACATGTTATGATGGAGTCCTTAACAGCTAATGTGTCAGCCTACTACCCTTTGTATACAATAATGACTTTACACTGAATCAATTTATTCGAAGGCAGTCTCTTGCGTAAATTACAAGATGATTTTGTCAAGAAACGATTCCTGAAAGGAGTCTTAGTACAAGATGATCTGTTCAGTGGTTCATAGGAGTCATTAGTGTTGTTGTTTTTGATGAAATTAACATGGAAGTGTTGCTAACAGCCCTATAATTGGGGCCTGGCAATTACAGCTGTATGGTTGGAGTGTAGATGATTCTTGTCAGACAATCAGGGTACTGTTGGCTCTATGACTGGGATGCAGCAGGAGCAGCAAACAGTGGTGTTTACTGTCTTGGTATACAAACATATTGTAGCCAATGAAGCATCAATAGTGTCTTGTCACCAATGTACAATGAAGAAGTTCACAAAAACCCAGTAAAAATCTGGGTTTCAATGGGACTGCCCCCAACTTCTGGCTTTAGCCTGAGCACTGAGGAAGAACTGGGTCTGACCCCCACCTCTGGTCTGAAAACCATTGTTCAAGGCTAAGATGATCCCCAAAGTCAATAAATTGAAGCTGACATAGTTAAATGCATACAATGCCTATATGTTACCTATCTGGTAACCCACTCAAGTAGTAATTGCTAAAATAAATACGTAGTTTTAATTTAAATATGCAAAATGTAACCTAGTTACTCAGACAAAAAAGTGCAGAGTAGCATAAGTAAGCAACAGAATAATAGACACTGATGAGAATGCTCACCTGTGCATAGGTCCATCCTGTATGTTGCTGATTTTGTAATCTCCATAATGTTGTATTTTTTTCAGAGGACTGCAACACAACCTGTAATGAAGAGATACTGGATAGCAAATTATTTCCATGTCTTTTAATGAAATTATTTCCATGTTTAACAATCTTATAACAAATATAGTTATGGAAATGAGTAATGGGGTTTAACTTTTTTGGGTTTTCCTATGTTAATTTACATATGTAATTATGCAAAACTAAGTAGTAGGTTGGTAGACAGCAACTGCCCAGGGAGGTACTATCGTCCTGCCAAGTGAGTGTAAAACAAAAGCCTGTAATTGTTTTACATGATGGTAGGATTGCTGGTGTCTTTTTTTTCTGTCTCATAAACATGCAAGATTTCAGGTCTGTCTTGTTACTTCTACTTACACTTAGGTCACACTACACATGCATGTACAAGCATATATGTATATACACACCCCTCTGGCCTTACTTCTTTTTTTCTTACTAGTTCTTGTTCTTGTTTATTCCCTCTAGTTTCCATGGGAAACTAGAGGGAACAGAATTCTTCCTCCATAAGCCATGCATATCGTAAGAGGCAAATAAAATGCCAGGAGCAAGGGACTAGTAACTTCTCCTCTTGTATACATTTCTGAAGTTAAAAAGAGAAACTTGTTTTTCTAAATTTATGTTAAGAGCCAGAATGAAAACTGATTGACTGTCAATGTTTAATACTTCAGCATCTCTTTTTACAAATAATTTTTAGAAAGTGAGAAATAAAAATTTAGGGCTATATATGTATAGCATTTACATATTACTTCCATTTTAATTAAATAATAAGATGATTTTATTAGGCTCATTAACTCAAGAGGGTTAGTAACTTAATCAAGACTGCAAAACGAAGGACCTTATTGACTTTTTCTTGAGAGCTTATCACATGAACATCCCATAATTTTTAGAAAAGGAAGGCAACACCATTAACATATTTTCTGCACTACAATTTTCATCACAATTTATCCAAGACTACAGGCAAGGGAGCCCAAAAAATCCTATTCACTCCCAAAGATGACAACACAAATACATGTTTCCAATAGGCAACACAGCAGATCAACATGTTACTGAAGAGACGTGGTACTAATGTAGCAAGGGACGGGCTCGCTCGCTCGCTCGCACACGCACACACACACACACACACACACACACACACACAAAAAAAAAAAAATATCATGACTTTGATTTAGATTTGATTACCAGACCCGGACACAATCAGCAGCAGTGCTGGTGTATTTGCCATTCTATGTACAGACTATGATGAACAATACATAGAAGAAATGGGTTGGAGCCGAGACATCAGAATTTAGGAATAATAATATGCTTATGGGACTCATAGCACAAACATTGTGCACCACTTTATGGTGAGGAAAGACATCAAACTCATTACTGAAAATGGGAACAGATCCCAAGGATAGTGCATGGAAAATCTGATTATTGACATAAAAGGCACAAGGGTGCCTTCAGACTATCAAAAAACCTTAGAACATATTGACAAAACACTTGCCTAGCACACTGAGAATCTGTGGTTCAGTCCCAGGAATGGGTGGAAACATTTCTTTACAACTGCTGTCCCTGTTCAGTCTAGTGTTGTGGGTTGTATCTTGGGGAACAAGATTAAAGAACCCTAATGGAAATAAGACAGTCCCCAATGACACAACGATTTCCTTGGGTTATCCTGGGTGGCTAACTCTCCGGGTTAAAAATCTGAACAACTCTTATCTTACATGGAAAACATCCAGCCCATAATCTAACAAAAATTCAAACCTAAGTAATGGACCAGAAGGACAACTGCATTCCTCTGTTAATAAAAACTGTGACCTACTAAGTGACCAATGTGTAGTGGTAAGATTTTTTCTTAACAAACTGGCTGAATCCCACCATGGCAGGATGACCTAAAAAGGAAAATGAAAGCTTTTCTTTTTAAATTTAGTAATTTATACTGGAGAAGGGGTTACTAGCCCCTTACTCCCGGCATTTTAGTTGCCTCTTATGACACGCATGGCTTATGGAGGAAGAATTCTTTTCCACTTTCCCATGGAGATAAGAGGAAATAAAGAACAAGAACTATTAAGAAAATAGAAGAAAACCCAGATGGGTGTGTAAATGTATATGCAGGTACATGCATGTACTCACCTAATTGTGGTTGCAGGGGTCGAGACTCAGCTCCTGGCCCCGCCTCTTCGCTGTCCGCTACTGGGTCTCTGCTCTCCCTGCTCCATGAGCTTTATCATACCTCGTCTTAAAACTATGTATGGTTCCTGCCTCCACTATATCTTTCTCTAGACAATTCAACTTCCTGACTACTCTGTGGCTGAAGAAATGCTTCCTAACATGACCTAAGTTTAAGTAGAAGTAGCAAGATAAACCTGTTATCCCATGTGTTTATGAGACAAAAAAAAAGACACCAGCAATCCTACCATCATGTAAAACAATTACAGGTTTCAGTTTCACACTCACTTGGCAGGACGATAGTACCTCCCTGGATGGTTGCTGTGTATCAACCCTACCACCTAGGGGTAATAAGACTGTCTCCACATATTGCATTGGGTAGATGATTAGCCAGGTTATTAAAAAATGAAATGACTACTATCTAAATAATGCAACTAAATATGCCTAGTTATGTCTGGCAGATCCACTGTGATTTTTGTAATTCATATCTCTTGTCTGCATCAATGCTCACAGGATGAGCATGGGGTGCACAATAAACTAGCCACTCATATGGCACAAAGTATTCAGCACCAGTTACAAATCCAACTGGTGTACTGAGAGGTAAAATACTGAAATTATTTTGATTGATTAAAGAGGGACATTCTTAAGCACTGTTGGTTTGCATTACATCAGTTGGCAAACTTTTAACATTTTTATTCAAACTATAATTCCAATGTGTAAGACAACTCCAAACCTGCTGAGGATACTCAAGCATGGAGATAAAATTTACCCACACAATGAGCTGACCCCCTAATAACTTTTTTTTTAAATTCAGTGCACAAGTGAAAGTAAAATAAATATAAAATGTGAAAAAAATTACTTCTTCCTTACTCTGAGTGCCCCAACGTGGATCTGAGAGGCAATGTTTGTGTACATGAAGACCCAGAAAGAAAGACAGAGGTCCGAGCTGGTGGTGATGATAGGGGACACCAGGGCTGCTCTGTCTCGGGCGTGGGTCTTATAGCAGTTGAGGTTGAACTTCATATACATGTCTGTGATCTCATACACACTTCTGCAAAACAGTGACAGCATTACATGAAATGCAGCAACATAAGCACAAGTGAAAATGATGGTTAATAGCAAAGTCATTCTAGTAAGAAAAATGAGTCGACCTAGAACCAATTGCGGAACAATTTATTTTTGCTGTGTTATACTTATGAATACTTGAGAAGCATTATATACAACATAAGTAAAATGAAATTTAACTGTTGGTACACTGCATGCATATTTCTTGCTTTTTTCTAAAAAAAAAAAAAAATAATAAGTTGAGATGAATTTTAGTGCTAATGCACTGGTGCAAACACAATTTAATTATCTTTCATATTTGGTAAAATGTTAGCCCAAAAACAAAACCAATATCTGAATAATAATAATAATAATAATAATCTTTATTTCTACAAGTACAGTAGGACCCCCGTATCTGCAGGGGATACATTTCAAGGACCTGCCATGGATACCAAAATCGCAGATAGTAGCAAACCCTATACTATACAGGTTCTATACATACCTATTATAAAGTTTAATTGATAAATTGTGTACAATAAGTAGAGAATTATCACTTTTTCACTTCATGCTTCTCTTAGGCTTTGAAGAACTGCCAGCTTCTCTACTTTTGTGCTTTGGGACCATTATTATGCAAAATTAAGAGGTATTTTTGAGCCACAGTAAACCGTGGATAACAAACTGCAGATACCAAATCAGTGGATACAGGGGTTCTACTATACATGTACAATATATAAAGGCCTAGCTAACATCAATGACATACTACTACATGTATATAGAAAGCCCCTTGTTATGAAGAGCATTTCAGGCAAATTGAGATGCAACCCACACCAGTCAATTAACACCCAGGTACCTATTTTACTGCTAGGTGAAAAGGGATAGCAGGTGGCTTAAGGAAACCAGTCGTAATGTTTCCATCCATACCGTGGATCGAACCACAGACCTCAATGTGCAAGCCGAGTGCACTAGCAATCGAACTACAGAACACCTTAATATTCATGCTGTGCACCATGCATGGAATGTGCACTAGATATCATAAATTATTGAATTATGAGCATAACCAGAATAGTGCCACATACAGTGGACCCTAGGTTTTCGCCGAAAATCTTTCCAGAATGCTGCTCAAGTGCCATTACCGAACGAATTTACTTCCTTAAGAAATAATGTCACATAGGTTAGTCTATTTCAGACCCCAAAAATACACTTGCAAAATCACTTACGAAAACACACTTACATAAATGTTCAAGTTTGGAGATGACCGAAAACCAAGGGACCACTGTATTTTGAACATTTGTTAAATATGAACAGCATACAACAACTGACAGTTTGTTATAGAAAACTATTCAAAAACAAAAAATCCTTTTTACTGCACATAAGATATTTAACCCTAGGTAGTAGGTTGGTAGACAGCAACAGCCCAGGGAGGTACTACCGTCCTGCCAAGCGAGTGTAAAACAGAAGCCTGTAATTGTTTTACATGGTAGGATTGCTGGTGTCTTTTCTAAAAGTCTCATAAACATACGTCTTGCTACTTCCTCTTACACTTAGGTCACACTACACATGCATGTACAAGCATATACAGTGGTACCCCGGTTTACGATATTTTTTCATTCCAGAATGCTGTTCAAGTGCCATTACCATGGGAAAGTGGAACAGAATTCTTCCACTGTAAGCCATGCGTGTCATAAGAGGCGACTAAAATGCCGGGAGCAAGGGGCTAGTAACCCCTTCTCCTGTATATGTACATTACTAAAGTTAAAAAGAGAAACTTTTGTTTTTCTTTTTGAAGATATTTAACAGATCCATGTTATTTTTTCCAGGCACCTTGTTTCATCTTATAAAAAGTCTTATCAGTGTCTGAACACCATCAGTAGAGCTTCTGGAATTGAAGGTAAATCTGTTAGTAGTTCATGGTGACCACAGACCAAAATTTATTTAAGAGCATGCCCATCAATTGCTGAATTTGGAAATAAGAAAAAAAAGTGCATAGGACAAAATTAAGACTCCATTCACATTGACTATGAGTACGACTCCCTGCAATCGGCTGATATATGCTTGCCTCACTCACTCAGTATGGCCAGGTGGATTGTATTTGTTGCCGGCTACTCTCGAAAGAAAGTTACAGTCATAGCTACTGGAGATGCTGGGAACCTGCCAGCTGCAAGTATCATCCACGAAAGTACAATCGCCCCACCCAGGGCTCAAGCTTGGCGGTAAACCTGCCAAATATGGAAAACTCTTAGTACATCATCTGAACATATGTTTTCAGGGTGTATACACAGAGGGTGTGTGCATCTCAGTTTATTTACTCTGAGAATTACTTTATTACCTAACTTTGTGGCTTTAATATCCCTGATGTACTAGCTACTCATTAAGCCTATTATGAAATGTAGGGTATGCATGTGAGATGATGTAAATGCAGTGTAAGTTTACTTATTTTTACAATTTTTTAGGGATTAAAATATCCTTGGTGTTAATGGCTGGATAGAGGGGATGTACCACATTCCTCACAAGAATGATAAATTTTTTACATTAAACTATCTACAAATTCTTGTACTTAAATTAAGGATATTCCAACAATTATGTATAGGGGTTTAAATGAAGCATTATGATAGCCAGGAGGCCCACGAGTTAGTGGAGGAATAAAAGGGAGCAAAGAATGAATGTATAAATATTACCCATTTGTACGTGTCTACAAGGTCATGTTGCTAATTCCAATAAGTGTTTTGGAACATTATTGTGCATGTAAATACAAAATATATATTTTTTTTTTATTAACACATCAGCCGATTCCCACCAAGGCAGGGTGGCCCGAAAAAGAAAAAACTTTCATCATCATTCACTCCATCATTGTCTTGCCAGAGGGGTGGCTTTACACTACAGTTATAAAACTGCAACATTAACACCCCTCCTTCAGAGTGCAGACACTGTACTTCCCATCTCCAGTCCGGCCTGCCGGTTTCCCTGAATCCCTTCATAAATGTTACTTTGCTAACACTCCAACAGCACGTCAAGTATTAAAAACCATTTGTCTCCATTCACTCCTATCAAATACGCTCACACATGCTCGCTGGAAGTCCAAGCACCTCGCACACAAAACCTCCTTTACCCCCTTATATATCTTACAACACACTTCTGAAATTTAAATTACATGTCCAAATGCAGCAATTGAAAGGAGATAAGGTCATAAAGTACTTTGGTAAGGAAAAGTTAATACAACCATACACACTAAACACTTGAAAGCCTAAATTATAATATTAAAACAAAAATCATTAAAACAAGATAATTAAAAATAATAAATAATATCACCATGTTCAACTAACCTGCATCAATTCATTAAACATTAAACTGTTGTTGCTGTCAAAAGACGACCACTCAAATGTACTAGAGTTTCCTATAGGTACCCTGGTAATTATAAAATCAATAACTTAGGTGAAAAAGCTGAAACCATGCAGTTAAAAACTCGCTTCACAATCAGCTGCATGCTATAATTCCCGAAGAGGGGAAAGAGCACCTTACGCAATTACAATGCTTGTTGTAAGAGAAGGGTCTAAAGCCCACATTCTCATGACCCCTATATAGCTTCATATTCCTCTGTAAGGCACGTTACTTCCCAAGGACACTATGAATGTGACCTATGAAGACACAGATGCAGATGTCCAATACAAAGAAAGATCTCAGTTAGCATTTCCGTCACAGACTGCCGCCAGATACGAAAAAAAAAAAATCCAAGCCCCCTTTAGGTGTCACGAACTCAGCTCAGCACTGACAATGGTGGGAAAGCAAGAAAACAGAACAATTACCCTTTTCTTAAATCCCCAATACAAATAAAATTATGAATGGGGGGAAAAATATCCACAGCCACTCAAACCTGGCCACTATGATAAGGTGAGTGTGTTAGGGAGTAAACCGTTTGAAAACTAAAACACACAAAAAAACAGATGTAGTCTAAAGAACTTGTCTGTATTATTCAACTATTACTGAGTTTATAAATGGACTTACATGCAGAAAGCTTTGGCAAATTTATATAATTAGTGATGTGATCAGTCATAGGACATCAGATGCAAGCAACAATTCAAAGACACTTTACTTGGACAAGCTCCCCGTGAGAAGGAAATAGTGTCAAGGCCCACATCTCCTGCTCCAGGAACACCCACTGAAGCTTCAAAGATTATCTGAAACTCCTTGGCAGATGTTACAGTTTGCTGGCAGGGGTACCATCTGTGAAATATAGGGTACATATTACAGCCATCTTCATATGCATACATATATATTTGATATATTTTTAGCCAGTGAAATTAATGATCATACTGGCCTTCATCCAAACGTTTTTCTGAATAAGAAATTGAATACGTACTGCCATCTAGGAAGAATCGACGTTGCGATGCTTCAATACATCAGTGCATAAAATATAGCATATTACTAAACAGTAAACAGATTCAGATTATAAAATTTTAAGGTATGTAGATGGCAAAATAACAATAGCCAACTAATTAAGACTATGCTATTCCTTATTAAAAATACATTTTGCATGTTTAAAAAATTCTAACTTATGTGAAAGCATGACACAGGCTTTATTCAATGCGAATCAAGGATGATTGTTCCAGAGCTCTCTTAACTTACGTGTCAGTACCCCAACTGGCTCCCTTCCAAAGTCTCCATAATTCTTTGATCTCCGCTTTACTGTTGAGGGGCATTTGCAGGACTCTAGCAAACAAAGAAAGGTCACAGGATGATGAACTGTGCAAGAAATACTATCACAGCCCATCACTGCATTGTTTCACCACCATTATGGATCCCAGTCTATTAGGATGAACCTACGAGTCATGTAAAAGTCTGAAAATGGCCTATTTTTTCCAAGGGGTAGAAGAAAATTCAACTTTTGTAACTTGAGACTGTATGCACAATGTACATATTCACTTGAACACTTCTATCTATTTAGAAATTACTAATATAAAATATGAAGTAGATAAAATAAAGCTTATGAGAAGTGATTTAGAAGTTAATTATTTGTTTACTAGAATGGCATAAACTACATCTAGCACTAAACTCTTTGGGAGACAGAATTTCTTGATTCTAATGACAAAAATAAAGATGTGGTAGCATCTTGTTAGTCAGGAGAGGTGGGACAATTTTTACTGTAGTGGGTTTTAGGTATATGGTAACATTCTTAGTGCAGTTTCTTAGTAATATGATTTAATATAATTAAATTATTTACTATTGATATAAACAACCTGCAAAATACTTTCAACTTGTCCCAATGTTATATCCCCAGATTGTTAATTTGAGTAAACTTACTGTCAGCTATAATTAAAAACAGATGTACAACTCAAACAAACTCTGATCAATTTCTCTAGTAGTATTAAGTAGACTGTAAGCCATTAAATTTAGTCTGCCCATAATGCCATGGCATGATAGTGGCTCTCTTTGCACTGCAACTCATTATTGTAATTATATAATCTCAATGTAAACTTGCAAGGAAATAAAATTTGAATTTGAGAGATACTGCTAGCTTACTATCTCACCCTGTTAAAAACCAAATGTATTTTGGTCGGTGCACGATCCGAGAAAGATATTCCTCTGTATCTCATTAGTCCAGCCCCATCCACCTCAATGCATACAAAAGGAATCACGTAGCCAGTCATAAAATTCTCATGCAGTAAAATATAAAAATATGTATATGTACTTGTGTGTATGTTTGTACATATATACAGTGGTACCTCGGCATACGAGCAGCTCCCAACTCGAACAATTATGTAAGTGTATTTTTGTAAGTGCTTTTGCAAGTGTATTTTTGGGGGGTCTGAAACGGATTAATCTAATTTACATTATTCCTGATGGGAACAAATTAGTTCGGTATTGGCACTCGAACAGCCTTCTGGAACGAATTAAGTTCGTAACCCGAGGTACCACTGTATTCCTGTGCGTATGCACCAGAATCTCAAACTTCAATACCTTAGTATCAATTCAATGTGCAGAATATCAAGATAATACCTGACATTGCCCATGCCACCACCATGCATGTTGATCCAGAAGTGAAGACACAGAGGCTCCGTGGTGGGCTGCAATGTTGCAGACACCAGCCAAGCAACATCCCCAGGCTGCCGTGGGTAACTGCTGTCCACGTACGCATACCCACCTGCAAGATACAAGAAATGTTCTTATATAATGCAGGCATATAGACTGGAGGCTACCTGTAGGAGAGGGATGCATTGTGATACAGAAAGACAAGTCACACTGGGAAGCCACTTCCTGGTGTGACTTGTATTCGCACATCCAATCGGGAGACTTTGTGCAAGAAATTCAAATCGACAGAATCGTCTCCGTAATTCTTGTTGCAAAAGGCAAGCACTCACGTCCTGTCAATTCCTGAATAACTTGTTGCAAGTCTATTGGACCCACAGGGCCAGGCACTTCCAAATGGCATATTAATATACATGACCCCAAGTATTTTTTTTTATAAATGCAACTTACGTTTCATAAAAAAATAAAGCTGACAGTTTTCCAATGTTTTGTATGCTTGTCTAGCTGAGGCAGCAAGTTGGTTTAGTGACCACAATGTGTACAAATCCCAGAGAGTTGATGCATGTGTGTGTGTTTTCACACAGTTGTGAGGGGTAACAATGTTACTGTACCGGTGGTGATACGTGTGATAAGTGAGGAGGCCTGGTCTCGGGAGGGCCCTGTACCTCTCTTCTCACTACTGCGCCCGATTTTCCAGTTAAAGTCGTCTGTGGTCTCACTATTGCTCCAAGAACACAAATCCAAGTCAAACATGCAGTCGTCTGAAATATGTAAACACTATAGTACTTTGTCACTACTAGGATTATCAGTGCTATTACTTTGGGATCTCTAAGAATTTTTCCCCCTTCCCCAAGATAGTGAAATATAGATATGAACTTTTTATACAATTTCTTTTATATTAAAACTAACCTAGCAGCCTAACCAAATATTGCTAAAATTTACGGAATATAAAATAACATTTATCTAAGAATTTGCCTAGCTGTACTGAATGGTTTACGAGAGTTGGAGGAAGTGGGGGATGTGGAATGAAATCTTCAGATGACCAGAAATTTTAAGTTTTCCACTTACAATAAAGAGTGGCAGAATTAAGTGAGTAAATGTTCACTATCCTTCATTCAATAGCTGTTATGCCAGAAGTGCACAGACATCACAACTTAATGAACCTTTGAGCGGCTACACCCCACTCATCCTTCAGTGTACAGGCACCATACTTAATAATATAATATCTTTAGTTACTATAAGTACATGTACAAGATATGCAGGCCTAGCTGACATCAATGACATAGTACTACTACATAGATAGCCGCTTGTCATGCAGAGCATTTTGGGCAAATTAGGTCAGTTTTGTCCCAGGATGCGACCCACACCAGTCGACTAACACCCAGGTACCCATTTTACTGATGGGTGAACATAGACAACCGATGTAAGGTAACACGTCCAATGTTTCCATCCCTTCGCCGGGAATCGAACCCTGACCCTCACCGTGTGAAGCGAGAGCTTTTGCCACCAGGCCACGGGGCACCATGGCCTGGTGGCAAACTCACACTTCAACCTGGCTGATGGTTATATTTTCATTTGCGTGATTATCCTTGGTGTTTCTATATGGCTTCAGATACATTCCTGAATCTTCCAGCTCCACTATTCCTTCACCATGTTGATGATGAAGAAAACAATATCATCTTCAACTATTTTTTTAATCTAAAAGGAGCATAGACCCTAAATACCCGATGACATAATTTAGACCTGTAGCTCAGACAGAGGCTTCCATTCTCGGAATGATTCTCACCTAGTAATAAATAGGTACCTAGGTGTTTGTCGACTGTTGTGGGTGGCATCCTGAGAAGGGAGGGAGAGTTGTCTACCATAGAGGGGGCTGTGCTTTTAAATAAACTGGGGCAGCATAATTAGTCAAGCATGTGAAGTGAACTGTGACAAAATTTAAGCTCCTTTAAACAACGCCTCCGTTTCTCGTGAAAGAACATTAAACTAACGCTGGCAGGGTCCGTCAGTGAAGCTAAGATCATCCATTGCCACGTAGCCGTGGTATTTTGCGTAGTGTGTGTCAGGAAAGGCGGAGAACACCAAACTGTGTTCATGGAGTGTAGAGAAGGTGACTTGTGCCCCTTGCCATTCCCCGTGTGTAGTCTGCTTGGTTCTCCAGAGAGGCATGACCTGGTAGTCTAAAGGAACACTGCTGTTCTTGAGGGCTTCCTCGATGTTCTCGCTGTGGTAGGTTACCAACAGGACCTCTAGCCACTCTACACCAAGGCCTCCTATAGAAAACTTTAGAAAACACTCAGTCTGTCCATCACACTAGTATATTTAACTGGTGATTAAATAAATTAGACTGTCCTTGATAAATAAGACGTGTAATGCCTGGGTATCTTCAATGAGAAGTTTCGCCTGTACAGCATCCTTTACAATCTAATTCATCTGTATTGTATTAAATTGATAACGCCTGATGTGAGGGCGAAACATCTTTCAATAGATACCCAGGTACTGCACAAGCGTCTCGTACATCAACAAGGCGGTATTACACAATTTATCTCATGATAGGCTGCCCATTCTCAGAAGAAAAAGTTAAGTTGTTCATTAAGATTTTTAAATCAAGATAACATTAATAATGTAAATCAGTTGATGTCATTATTACATTCATGAAAATGCTTTAAACCCCTATGGGTCACTGAGTATTAAGGTGAATATCCTCACATCAAACTGGAGACACCTTCCTGATGGTCCTGTGGTGTTGGTGGGGGCGGTGATGAGCCAGGATCTTCTAGGCTGCTGTAGTGAGCGTAGCATGTCTGTGGTAGTGGTGAACACGTACCCTCCTACACCAATACCATGCAAACAACGTCATACAATCATCAGTATGTTTATTTAGGTAAAGGTACACATAAGTACAACTGTCATAATGTAAATTACCTAGGATACCCCCCAAAAAAAAAAAAAAGTCAGTGACATACATGTATTTCCATCATTTATTTATTCTAACTCGTATTTTTTTATATTAAAACTATTTTTATTCTTAATAAATTTTATTTACATGATTTTCATTAAAACTACTACTTTTATTATAATAATTATATTCATGAGGAATCTCTAAACCGCCAGAGCTATTACATTAAAAGTAATCTTACCTTGGGGGTTGTGCCTGGCATCAACAGGGGGGCCACCTACCCAGGAGGCAGTGCTTCCAGTGCCAGTCTTCCAAGACTCCACGCAGAACGGAGAGGCATCCAGGAGCAGGTTACAGGTGGACACGCCCACTGCCGTCTCCTCGAAGGAACAGTCATTCACACTCTGCAGTAATAACATGTTCAAAGAACTTTTAACATTAGACAACGTACCCCCCCCCCCCCACACAAAGACAACACTATAAAACAGGTTAATATTCATTCGATAAAAGCGCCCAATTGTTTAAAGGAGGAGTGTGGTATAAAAACTATCTTTCTCCATAGAGCTGAAGAGGAATGAGTTTATAAGAGGCACCGAAGTGAAGAGCAGAACTCAAAGAATGTTGAAACATTATATTGATGACACCTGGTTAGGGATTAGGGAATTACCCCTCTCCTCCTCCTCCTCCCTCCCCCTGGACTAGACCAAACACTCGCATAGAATAGGGTAACAGCACACTGCTACCCTATTCTACTTACCTATCACATACGTGTGACCAGATTTGAGTTTTAACTCTCCAAGTCCAGACTGAGGCCATACTGTGTGGTAAACCAGGCTGTTGGCAAAGCCAGGTTGTTGCTAGCAGCCAGTATGTCTACACAGCAATAACAACTTGCCTATTTTTGCACTTTCTTTTACGGTAAGACTCAGTTTCCTTTTGAAAACTCTACCTTTGTTCCGACAAAATTGCTTGTACCAGCTGGTACAAGGATACCTGAGCGATGTTTTCGGGGGTCAACGCCAGTGAGGCCCGGTCCCAGACCATCTCTCCTGGTAGATCCATGCTTGATCAACCAGGCTGTCACGCTGGCCACACGCAGTCCACGTGTGATCCATAGCCTGGCTGATCAGGAACTGACTTTAATCAAATTTCCTTTTGAAGGCAGCTAGAGGATTGCTAGTAGTCTTCCTCATGAATCATGGGAGGTTGTTTAATAGTCTTGGGACCCTTAAACTTAAGTTGTCTCTGCGTACTCATGATACCCCTGCTTTTCATTGGGAGCATTGTCCACTGTCTGCCTAACCTCTTGCTTTCGTAGTGATTTGTGCGCGGATTTGGGTCTAACGTCTCTTAGGAGTTTCCAGTTGAAAATTATAATGCATTTTTTTCGTCTACATTTCAAGGAGTACAGGTTAAGGGACTTCAAACATTCCTAGTTATTAAGGTGCTTAACTGATGTCATACGTGTACTGAAGGTTCTCTATACATTTTCTATATCTGAAATTTCTCCTGACTTTACAAGGGCTGTGCACAGCAATACTGCAGCCTAGAGAGAACAAGTAACAAAAGGATCATCATTAGCTGGTATCACTTGTTTGGTGGTTCTAGTTATCCATCCAGTTATTTTTCTCGCAGTTATTTTTTCGCTCTACCGAGTGGTTAAAATTAGGTGTACTCCGTTCTAGCTTTTATTTCCTAAAGTCTTCCATAACGGAGTAACTGAAATTTGTCCTCATTGAACTTCATATTGTTTTCTGCTGCCCACTAGAAGACTTGGTTTATATTCATTTGGAGATTTGCAGTGTACTCCGTGGATGTCAAATGCAAATTCTAGTATCGTCTGCAAAGGATGATACGGGATGGTGATATGATTTATATCCCTGTCTATGTTGGATATAAAGATAAGGATAAAAATGATGGGAAGGGGCCGACTGCTGTGCCTTGGGGAACAGATTTTCACTGTGGCAGCCTCTGACTTATAACCATGCGTTCCATTTCTAGTTAAAAATCCATCTGCCCACTTTTCTAGCTATACATTTTCCCCGCATTTTGTGCGATATTACATAATGATCGCACTTGTCGAAGACTTTTGCAAAGTCTGTGTATTTTGTTTGATTTACAGTGCATCCAAAGGTATGTGGGGTGGTTCAGTAATAGAGGCACTACCCATGCTGCCCTGGGTTGTGCAATTGTTGTAAATCCATGTAGCAGAAAAGCTATTGTTTTTCTACCATCTTTGGAGTGAGGCTATATCAGTTATTTTTAATGACTGGGATGACCCCCGTGTCTAGACTCCCTCTCCATAGAATATTTAAGGCACATGATAGTTTCTTTTAGATCTTGATTAACATGGAGTTCCAGAATGGGCCTGTGACAGAGTACATGGACATGTTGTCAAGGCTGAAAGTCTTGGACCACGGATGTCTCCTAGGAGTCAAAGTTTTACTCTCACTGTCTTCAATAAGAATTTATTAATTGATGTCACTACCTATATACTTTTACTCTATCAACTTAATTACTGCACAATAACATATAAACTTCAGCGTCTACACTACCAACCCATCACCTCTTCTCTTCAATGTAAGTCTTATAATCTCACCCCTCAATACCAGCCTAAACCCAAAACACATCAACAGCAGCAGCATTTCACCAAAGGCAAGCGACGCCTGTGAACTATATATGTGATTGATTGTGCTTTACCTGCGAGAAGACTAAAGTAGACCATATCATGGTGGTCAGCAAGGCCACTAACAGCATCCTGGGTCCAGTCGTCATTCTAGGGCCCATCATCACTCCAGGGCCTATCATTATTTTAGAACCTGTCATCTCTAGAGCTTGTCATCGGTACCATGAGGCCACTGGTATTTTGTACACTCTTAAGATGAATCTGAATCACTTAGCCAGAAAAATCACATTTTTGTCAAGTTTTCTATCTCTTGCTTATTAAATGCAATACACTATTTAATTATCTCTTTCCTCTGCTCACTTTCTGTTGGCAGGGTGAGACAAGGAACGACTAGTGTGGTGTTCCAGGCAGGGTGTGAGACAAGGAACGACTAGTGTGGAGTTCCAGGCACTTGTGCTGACCAGTTGTTGCTACTGTTGCTGCTGCTGCTACTGACACATGACCCGGTTATTCTGACAAGCGGCCCCCTTCAAACCGGACATACTTCACTTCCGGTCTTTCAATATAAAATTGTTTTGTCACATTAATTAGGGTGGTTTTTAAAGCACTCATCACGACACCGTTACATGTGCATGATAATGGATCACTTTGCAATGTTATGTGCATATAGTGCATGCGCTCTGCGTCACAGTGCCAGTGTATCAACGCACAAAATGAATGTCAACTGTTTTACCCAAAACAATATTCACAGTCGATGCCAGGGAAGGGTTCTTGATCCAGAGAATCAGAGCTGAACTTTTCCTTTTCCTTCCATCAAATATGACTGCCTCCCATTCGCCGCATTATTCTTACGGGTTTAGCGCTTCCCCCATGACCATAATGGGTATCGATCGAACAATTTTGGGGTAAATTATCTACTCAATTTTTGCTTCAAGGAGGAGGGGGGACTTGAGGCTCATGAAGGGTTCTTGATCCAATAGGAGATACCCCTCTGATGAGGACACAAGATATCTGTCTACAGGATGACCTGGAGAAGTTGATGTCACAGAAGTGGCAGACGCAGTGCAATGCGCACAAATATAAGGTTCTAATCCTAGACAAAAAAAATAACTATGTTACTTATAAGCTAAATAATAAGAGAGTTCAAAGTGAATGAAGTGTGCAAGTGGAAACCAGAAATAAAGTGGATACAAATAAAGTGATGAAAGTATTTAACCAAGACGAGACTCGTAGCAATGGTTACAAGTTGGACTAATTTAACTTTGGAAAGTGTCTAGAGAAGTGTTGTACTGATTTAGTGATATTTTTTTTTATTAAATTAACCAGAGACCCTGAATGTTATCCTAGGTACAGTACACCAACGTGGAAAACTTGAAGGTGAGCAGATGAGGTTAAATTATAACTGAAAAAATATCAGGCAGTTCATGTATACCCGTCAGGGATACCTAAAAATACTTCAGACACTTTACAATTAATATACAGCAAATACTCCCTTGGTACCAGAAGAAAAATTTAACATTGCAGAAATAAAGGTTCATTCTTTAGGCAGACGCCGCCACGAGCCCACACGTAGAAGACCAGCATATATAAAACAAAACTAAAATTATCATAATTCTGTAACAACGTTTCGCTCAAGGCGAGCTTCATCAAGTTAATACGAAAACACTTACACAGCTTCGTGAATGTGTCCTCGCCAGCCTCCAGGAGCAAAATTTTAGCAACTTCACCTTTTTTTGCAGGTTAATTATTGCGAGTGATTAATTTTTAGCCTGGGCGATGACAGACAACAAAAATACATCCTAAAACTTAACACAGAACGGCAAGACAGGAGAAAAAATTAGGAAATAAATGAGTGAGTAGAGAAGAGGAGGAACACGTGTCACTATGATAAACGAGGTGTCAACACAGGAGGAAACTCACTCTTCAACCTTGTGTCACATCCTTAGAGCGGATGGTGAGTCTACTGCCTGCTGGTGTGTGTCTGCTGATGGTGAGTCTACTGCCTGCTGATGGTGCGTCTACTGCCTGCTGATGGTGCGTCTACTGCCTGCTGATGGTGCGTCTACTGCCTGCTGATGGTGCGTCTACTGCCTGCTGATGGTGCGTCTACTGCCTGCTGATGGTGAGTCTACTGCCTGCTGATGGTGAGTCTACTGCCTGCTGTAGTTTTTAGTTAATTTTAAGGCTGCCCTAAATGCTCTGCATAACCAGGACCTTCTATAAAGTATGTCAGTCATGTCAATTAATCCTATATCAATTATATAATGTACTTCGTAGAAATAAATATGATTCGAGTTGAAAGTGGTTCGCTGGTATGGTCCCGTGCCTGGTCTTTTCTATAAGGTGATCCGGCAAAATGATTATCATTATTATGAAGTAGTGAAGACCCAGCCGCTCGTGACGGAGGTGACGAGGGAGTTGGAACCAAGAGAAAGGCGAGACTACAGGAGACATTTACAATACTTCAGTGTGAAGCCGAACCTCTTAAGTGAAGGAAATGTAGCAGGCTGCAGCAGTGAAGGTCAGGTGATGAAGTGGATGCAGCAATGAAGGTCAGGTGATGAAGTGGATGCAGCAATGAAGGTCAGGTAATGAAGTGGATGCAGCAGTGAAGGTCAGGTGATGAAGTGGATGCACCAGTGAAGGTCAGGTGATGAAGTGGATGCAGCAGTGAAGGTCAGGTGATGAAGTGGATGCAGCAGTGAAGGTCAGGTGATGAAGTGGATGCAGCAGTGAAGGTCAGGCCCAAATAGAAGCAACACAAAGCCAAATAAAGACAAAGAAATGCGGCACCTCTTGGTGTGCCAGCCTTAAAGGAGTGCCAGGTGGTGAAGCGAGTAGGTGGATGTTGAGAAGGGTGCTGAGGATGGTGCTGAGGAGGGTGCTGAGGAGGGTGCTGAGGAGGGTGCTGAGGAGGGTGCTGAGGAGGGTGTTGAGGAGGGTGCTGAGGAGGGTGCTGAGGAGGGTGTTGAGGAGGGTGCTGAGGAGGGTGCTGAGGAGGGTGTTGAGGAGGGTGCTGAGGAGGGTGCTGAGGAGGGTGTTGGGTAGACAGGAACACACAAGATTGTAGTACTCAGGATTTCAGAAAATAGTTATCAAGATAGTAAATAAAACATGCAAGAAATACACATTCAGAAACATCGAACAGTTATAAAAAAAAAATGGAAAGACAAAAATGAAAAGGGGTGAGGATACAATATGTTATATAACTACCAATAGTTGTTGCATTATAACAAAATAAAATTAACCTTAATTTCAAGTGGAGGAAATATCAACATTATGACAATGCCAGAGACCTGTTATATGTGAAGACTCGAGACATGGCTGCCAAGTGCCACATCCAAGGATTTAAATTATTCCTCACTGAGAGACATGAAAGGTGATATAGCTCTTTATATCAGAAAATTTGAACTTGCATCCAAAATTACAGCATTATCCGGCATATAAGGCGCACGAGCATATAAGCCATACAAGACAATGTTTCCAAGCAGCGTAATGTTAGTAAACAACTGCTAAAGTGTAACACAAAGCCTACCCTTGACCCTGACCTTGAGCATATAAGGCGCAGGCTGATTTTCCAAGACTTTTTGTGGGGAGGAAAAAGTGCGTCTTATATGCCGTAAAATACGGTATATGAAATCTAAAGTAACTAACACAATATATTCGATTGCAATTTTCTGAAGGAAATAAAGTTTATTGAAGGTATTTAATAGACCTTTAAACCTAGAAAGCGACCGAGGGAGACTTCTTTGTGACGAAATTTTTAATGCTTCAAGATATAATGTAGCGGTTCCAGGGGATTGTAATTTTAGCCAAATTAACTAAAATCCTTCGACTGGGAATTTTAAGAGTAACGACTTCCTAGTGGCCGACCAAGACTGTTTATTGAAGCAGTAACAGAAACAACTTGAGGAACTGATCTTCTTGACCTGTTTTTGGTCAATAATGAGACTCTGGTAAGCACCTTAGAATTTACGGAAGAGCTTGGGGCAGGTAATCACGAATCTACTATTGTTAAAAAGTGATTCTTGAGTATTAATATTTAAGAATACGGCAGTAAAGATCCCAGATTACTGCTCTGAACATTATGATAAACCTAGGAATCACTTGTCTAGCATAGTGATTCTATCGACAACACAAACACAGAAGTTTTTTTTCAAGTGTAAAGATCGAAGTTCGGGGGGAAAAAATGGGCTCCACTTTAAACTAGATCAGGAGAGTTTACTGAAAAATGAGCAGAAAATATACTCTCTAACAGTTATTTCCAGTGTGTCTTTACACAAGAAATCTCCCAATAATAATAATAATAATAGGGTAAAAAATATTTAATGTTACTAAACATTTGGTTATGAAGGAAGTACACTGATTAAAGCAAAGTTTCCAGGTACTTGCCAGATTAAACTAGTTAACTAGTACTTAGCCTATTCAATATATCACTGCAAACGCGTGTCGTGCCGGAGATGTGGAAGATGGTTAATGGAACTCCTATCTTCAAATTAGGAGATAAATCTATACCATCAAATTATCACCCAACAAGCCTGACCTAAATAGTAGACATAAGAGCCAACATATTAAGACACATTGAAGAGCATAAAGAACCTCAACACTGATCAATCTGTTCTTGCTTGACTAATTGATAAGTCTTCTTCAGTAAATCAGTTGAGGCAGTGGACCCCACATAAGATTGTAAAGAAAGTGACAGTAAATGGTTCTGTAGAATTTTTTTTATCTCGTGGATGGTTAATGGGAAGCAGTGTGTTTGCAAAAATAAGGGGAAATAGAACGAGGACCGGGCACAAGTGGTACTCCCCAAGGATCTGTTTTGGGCCTCTTGTTATTCAAGATATTCATTAATGATCTTGACGAGGGTTGTGAGGCATTTCTTACGACTCTGGTGTCACTGGAGGTCACGTGGACGTAGGTCACAGTAGCGGCTCCCTTGACAGTGATGGGTCACAGCTGCAGACAGAGAGCCCAGAACAACACAGTCACTTGAGTCAGGTCACACACAGGTCGCTAAATGATAGATGACCACCAGGCTATGGTCTCCCTCGTGGCTGCACTAGAAATGAGGCCTTGTTCGGTCACAAATGGCTGGACCGACGTAATTTCCGGCAAAGTTGAGTGGAAAGACGGGAAGCGGCGGTGAAAAAAGAAATTGTGTACAATTCTTACGGATTCCATCACAGTGAATTATTCCTACATGATTAACTTGATAAATTAGCCAAAAGAAAAAAAAAGACTACAACTTTGATACGTTTGTACTGAGCATATGAAATAATAATAGTAAAGAATTAAATAATGAATCTAGATGTCTCAGATATACAATTTGAACCCTGAGTGGATCTATAACTCAGTATGATAACACGAATGTTGATAAGCATATTTATGTAGCAACTTGTAAACAGATTGACTGATGCTATAGTAACTAGGTTTAGGCTTGGCATACTCATAACGATGCTCAAACAATGCAAAATATGTGGTCAGCCCTATGGTCACTTTCCTGAATTGTGCTTCATGGTCCACTTACTGAGGAATATTGAGACAATGTGATATAAAGATATTTTGAAAATAAGATACCAGACATTTTAAACAAATCCTAAAATTTCTTGCAACAGATTAGACAATTTTAGATATAAATCCAGATGTACTCCTGCTAACCCCTTTGGGGCCTAGTTCCTAGGCTTTTTGAGTATCCATATGCTCTTGGGCTACCCTCCACCACTTCGGGGGCAAAATCTATAAAAGCCCATTCACACTCCGTCCCCCACCCACACACCTTCCCACACCCACAGTCCTTCCCCCACCCACACTTCCGTCATAGTGTAGTGCCCCAGCCTCTGCTCCAACTTTCTCACGCTGCTTCACATTTCCCAGGTAAACATGTCTGTCTCTGACCTACACTTGACCTCTCCGCCTGCTGGGGTCACGTGACGGGATTGGACTATATGGACAAACCAGAAGTCAGTTAAGCAATGTAAAAAGCTTACCCCAAGGAACGGTCCTGGCGCCTCTATTGTTTCTCATCCTAATATAGTCGGCACAGATAAAAACATTCGTCATGGGTGTGTATCACTTGCGGATGACACCAAAATACACGTGAAAGTCACCCCAGTAGAAGACACTGAAAAACTACAGTGGACAGTGTGAAACCTGACGCCGAGTTGTGATAACATCCAGTTGTTTAGGTATGGTAACAACGAAGAACTCAAAAAGAACACTATACAAATCAATTAATTCCTCGAGTCTGTCTTCACGTGGGTTATTATTGAGCATAATCCAGGTGGTTAATGGAAAATACTGCTGTACCATTTCATAGTTAAAACTGGCAAAACGGAACCTACGAAGTCCACTGACAATGCCAACATTCTTCTAAGTATTATATACCAATGTTTCCAGTTTGAAGCCGACCAGAAGAGGCATTCTAAGGTAATCACGTATAAACCAAAAACGAAAATTGTCCATGTAAAATTGATCAGAGGTTACCTGCACATGTCACTTGTTCTATGAACCTTTCCCTAGTTATAGTTCAACTGGGTTGAAAATTTGAAGGTGATCGGATACCTGGTCTACCTGGGAGTTCCGGGGGTCAACGCCCCCAGGGAACGGGCCATGACCAGGCCAGTAGTTAAAAACAAAACATTTGGAAGAAGTTAGTGGAAGGCGCCTGTACTTACAGTAATAACTTGTGCCTCTAACTTGTATCTCAAACACCTGCATAACTAGTACCCTGGTATTAAGGTAATACCCCAATATTAAGTCAATACCCCGGTATTATGGACATTTTTTTCAATAAAAAACAGTAAATTAGCACATACACTTTCCAAATCTAATTCAAAGTTTACAAATGGATCAAAATGACAAATATCCTAAAATACACGAGCACATTAACCTTGGAGACACAAGTTGCGTTATTATCATCATGGAACACTTGAACCTTATCACCTCCCACACACAAAAATTATTGCATGAAAAGCAGTATTTAAATTTAACCAGTTAACCCCCCCCCCTTCCCCACAAAAAAAAGACCCACATAAGCCAAAAATCAGTTTAAACTTTTCTCCAAGAGTGAACAGCTTTTAAAAAAGTACAGTAAGTTTTATGTAAGTTTATTATAAAAAAAATTTAACAATGGTCTTGAGGGGACACAGATGTTACACACAGATATTACACATACATAATTGAACATTAAGTTGATTTAACCTTGGATAACCAAATAATGTCAAACAGTGTGACTTATTTCTAATAAGAAGAGTCTCTCTATTTCACAGAAACTAATTTGATTAATAAAATTGGCACATAACTTACAACCTAACGTCGAGAGTTGTAATCTTCAAAGAAAATATATCAGCACAAAATTTAAAGCCGACCAGAAGATGCATTCTACAGTTATTGCACAGAATCCACCAAAATTTGTGCCTACACAGCCTTAACCCATAAAACGTTGCATCCATTGCATGCGATGCATCAGTCACTGTAACTGATGCCGATCACTGGTTATCACCGGTGTGATGACACCTTCACCAGTGTCGGCACTGCTGAACGTGGGGGTAGTGGAGGGTACTAAGGGGGTGGGCACGGCGGCAGTGATCACTGGCTCACCTGTGCTGGTAAGATACGACACCAAGATGTACTCCTTGTAACTCTTTCAGCGCCTAAATCCTGAGAGTTTCGTGTATATGTCTAGTGTTGCGCTACCATCCCGAGGATGAATATAGGGTTAATGTGCACAATGAACTGGTGGCATCAGCGGCAACATGTAAATGAGTGAGTGAGGGGTGAGGTGCGGTGGTGAGGGGTGAGGTGCGGTGGTGAGGGGTGAGGTGCGGTGGTGAGGGGTGAGGTGCGGTGGTGAGGGGTGAGGTGCGGTGGTGAGGGGTGAGGTGCGGTGGTGAGGGGTGAGGTGCGGTGGTGACAGACGGCACGAGCTTCACCTCGTTACGTCTTGTGTCGCTCTATATTTTGGGAGAATGAGTTGTCTAAGTGGAGCGATACGGATGGAAAAGGCTTTGTTATTTGGTTATTTCCAGAGCATTATACGCTCACAGAAACAAGTAACCACATCCACACACACCTACAGTGTGTTAGCACACTGGCCTGTAAGTTTGAGGACTCACTCGCCATGGGTTCGATCCCCACCTTTTAAGATATCAGTTACAGTATTAGCTGACTTGGTAAAATAAGACTCAACATCTTTTGGCTAATCTTGATATAACTCCACATATCGGACGCAGAGGAAGCTGTCATATTCCATAGGATAGTAAATCACGTTTGTAATCCATGGCACTACTGGGTGGTGTTTAGTGTGGTGTTTATAGCAGATGACCAGTGTTAGCGAGACACCTCGGACGATCATCAAAATCTGCAGGGAGTGGGTGCGTCCCCGCATGACTAGGATCAGTCTTAAGAGAGATTCTCTTATTTCAACTGTGAAATAAACACCATCACCAAAATGTGTAAATGTAACTATATCCTGTTTAATACAGAAAAATCCTAGAAATCTTGCCAGAGTGCAAAAAGTTAAGGATTTTTTTGGTTTTACACTCGCAAGACATGACGGTCGTACCTGTGAATGGTTGCCGCGGGTGGTGGTGGTGCTGTCAGGGCAGGGTGGTGGTGGTGCTGTCAGGGCAGGGTGGTGGCGGTGTGGTCAGGGCAGGGTAGTGGTGTGGTCAGGGCAGGGTGGTGGTGGCGGCGGTGTGGTCAGGACAGGGTAGTGGTAGAGGCGTCATGTTTGGTGTCAGGTAACCTTGTCTTTCACACCCTCGTTCCACCTCCCGCTGAGTTAACGAAGAGCACAGGAAGTGACAGAACTGTACACAAACAATATATGTAATAGTACAATACCCCAGGTGAATGGTCTTTGAAAGTTGCACTGAAGAGACTGCTGGAGGCACTGAGGAGGTCAGAGGCAGTGAGAAGACTGGATGCAGAGAAAAAGGCCCTGGAACTAGGCCCCAAAATGGTTAACATGAGTTCATCTGGATTTATATAAACAATTGTGTCAATCTTTTGCAATCAAATTTAGGACATTTACTTAATGTGTGAAGTATTTTTTCATTAATAATACACCTTGACATATCACACTGGTTGTTATACTGTCTATATATACCTTAATGAGTGGTCAGTCAAGCAGTGTTCATGAACGTGATCAGAGACCTGACCACATAATTTGCATTTAGTTTGATCATCATCTGTGCGTCTGCCAAACTGCCAGAAGTACTTGTAACAAAGCCTAAGCATAGTTACAATATATGTTCAGTCTGTTCACATTACAAGTTCCTCCGTAAACAGGTTTATCTACATTCATGTTATCACAGTGGGTTACAGATCTACTAAGACTTCTAGATGCCTTCCTATGACATTCACTGTCATTTACTTCTCTCCTAATGCTAGACACAAATATACCCACGTTACAGTCTACATTTTCCTTCCAGACACTTTCTTTGGATAAATTATTAACTTTATCATGAAGGAGTAATTCTGTATGTGATGGAATCCATAAAAGTTGTACATTAATTCCATTTTCTCTGATTCTTTTTTAAATATTTATACCTGGCTTCTCCAATATGCATGTTATTAGTCTTCATGTGATAGACAAACTCAGTGCCATACGTTAAATTTAATGCCAACAGGATGGATGCTGTGTAGAAACTCAGTTGTTAATCCTTACACCTAACTCAACGTGGATGCAATAGGTTTTATGTAGGGGCGTGGCAATAAGAGCAGATGCGACTCTGCCAATAGACTCCTGCTTAGATCCATCACTGTATATAACTTGTGATGTACAGTATTATTTCTAACAGTTAAAGGAGAAATTTCTTCTCGAGCAGTTGTCTTTGTAAATGATTAAATGAAGAGATTACTAGTGATGAGTTTCTTAGGCTGGGCTTTAAGATAGATAATGTTAAATATATACAACCTCCATGGAGGGGTTCAGCGCTCTTGTCTATATCTATACAGTTCATGCAGGTTCTAAAACTTTAAATAAATGTACATTTTCACAATACATTTCGATTCATGCTTTATTTATTTGTAGACATTTAACAAGATTTATGGTGACTGGTTCATTTCTCAACATTTATAAACCAAGTACAATATTAAGCTCAAGTACCCTATCACTGATACTAGAAACACCAAGTGCGTTCCTCGTATTAAAAACCTTGGCAGGTTTAAGAGGTTTAAGATGGCTAGAGTGATTCTGAGGGCTTTGTTTTGCATTAGCTGCAGAGGCTAACGACATACAAAATACTGCGTGGAATAGACAAGGTGGATAGAGACAGGATGTTCCAGAGATGGGACACAGAAACAAGGGGTCTCAATTGAAAGTTGAAGACTCAGATGAGTCAAAGGGATGTTAGGAAGTATTTCTTCAGCCATAGAGTTGTCAGGAAGTGGAATAGTCTAGCAAGTGATGTAGTGGAGGCAGGAACCATACATAGCTTTAAGAAGAGGTATGATAAAGCTCATGGAGCAGGGAGGGAGAGGACCCAGTAGCGATCAGTGAAGAAGCGGGGCCAGGAGCTGAGTCTCGACCCCTGCAACCACAATTATACGAGTACAATTAGGGGAGTACGTACACACACACACACCAGGAGCTGTGAATCGAACCCTGCAACCACGTATAGTTGAGTACACATTTTTTTTATTGTGTATATATATATATATATATATATATATATATATATTTACACCCCATTAACAATTAAAAGTAAACATTACTGCACATGCATACCCTCAGTAATGTAGTGATCTTTCATACGTCACATGATCGATCATTCATTCATACGTCACATGATCATTCGTGAAGATAAAGTACTCTAACATTAGCTGGTTTTTTTTTTTTTTTAAATATGGTGAAGAATATTAGATGGGCGTAAATCAAGTGGGTGCTTCCTGTCATGCTCACTCAGTGGCCCTGTAACAGTTTAACACACTCCTGCCAGTTACCAAGACTCACGAGTCCCCACTTACAATGTGCCGTAAAGAGTCCTTATTTACAGGCGGTGTAAGGAGGTTAGTTGTACGTGGACGGTGGTGGAGGGTTGCGCCCCCGTGCTGCCCAGGACACACGTCACACATAGTTCATCGCGGCTTTGTTTTTCTGGAGCGTGAGGCTCAACGCGACACTACGGCCGGATTTTATCCCACATTGTATCGTTCAACCGCCACAAGTTATCGCTCGCGGCTTGAAATACCGATAGGCTGGATCATAGCCAAGAAAAACACTTACCGACACCTATGTAGCATCTGGGAAGTGTAATTAAAACACTCAATGCGACTGGTGAGTGTGAGAGGATATATTTAAGGAATTTAAGGTTAAATCATCTGCGAGTAAACCGGAAGAACAGAAAGGAGAATGAGTGAGAAATGAGAGTAAGTGGAGAAGTGTGTAGTGGTGTTGGTTTATGTTTACACTCAGTGTCACTCGCTCATAACATATGAACATCACTCAGGACCACAAGGTGTAAGGTAGGGGGGTGATGGAAGAGTTGAGGGGTTGCCGGGAGTTAGGAGGAAGGAGGAGGATGAGGACTTGTGGTGGGAGGGTGAGGATGGGGACGAGGGTGAGGATAGGGACGAGGGTGAGGAAAGGGACGAGGGTGAGGAAAGGGACGAGGGTGAGGAAAGGGACGAGGGTGAGGAAAGGGACGAGGGTGAGGAAAGGGACGAGGGTGAGGAAAGGGACGAGGGTGAGGAAAGGGACGAGGGTGAGGAAAGGGACGAGGGTGAGGATTAGAATGGGTGTCTTATTTTTATTAATAAGAAACCTTGAAACATCACACAAGTTAGGATACTATCATAATATTACTCAAGTGAATAATCAAACACATATTGTTCAAAAGAGACCATTAAGCTGACCTCATACCTTGTATTACAATGATCATTGTCTGTGTGTGCAGATCTAGAGAATGTACAGAGAACTTTTATTGCACGTATAAGTTCCATCAAACACCTTAACTACTGGGAACGCCTGGAAGCACTAGACTTATATTCACTGGAGCGCAGGCGAGAGAGATATATCATAATATACACCTGGAAGATTCTGGAGGGACTGGTCCCTAATTTGCACACAGAAATTACTCCATACGAAAGCAAAAGACTTGGCAGACGGTGCAACGTACCCCAAGTGAAAAGTAGGGGCGCAACTGGCACATTAAGAGAAAACACAATAAGTGTCCGGGGCCCAAGACTGTTCAACAGCCTCCCACCAGCCATAAGGGGCATTACCAGTAGACCTCTGGTTGCCTTCAAGAGGGAGCTGGACAGATACCTAAAGTCAGTGCCAGATCAGCCGGGCTGTGGTTCGTACGTTGGACTGCGTGCAGCCAGCAGTAACAGCCTCGTTGATCAGGCCCTGATCCACCGGGATGCCTGGTCATAGACCGGGCCTCGTGGACGTTGATCCCCGGAATACCCTCCAGGTAGATTCCAGGTAACCCGGAGTCTACCTGGAGGGCATTCCGAGGATCGACGCCCCCGCGGCCCGGTCCATGACCAGACTTCCTGGTGGATCACAGGCTGATCAACGAGGCTGTTACTGCTGGCGGCAAGTCGTCCAACGTACGAAACAGCCCGGCTGATCTGGCACTGACTTTAGGTATCTGTCCAGCTCCCTCTTGAAGACAACCAGGGGTCTATTGGTAATTCCCCTTATGGCTGGTGGGAGGCTGTTGAACAGTCTTGGGCCGCGTTTTCTCTTATTGTACCAGTGTCAAACACTGACAGAAATACTTGTAACCAAGCCTAAGCCTGGCTACTATGTATATCATTCAGTCTGTTTACAATGGAAATTGCCCCGTAAATGCGCAAATCTACCTTCACATTCTCATAGCGAGTTAGATCTACTCAGGTCTCTAACTGTATTTCTATGATATACAGATTTATTATTTGCTTCTAATTTTATTTCTAGGCATATGAAAAGAAAGTAAGAAGAGTGAGGTAACTGTCGTCAACATGTTGATCGGGGGCTACAGTTTAAAGTTCAACACTACAAATATCGAGCAAATCAATAGGTCGAAACATGGAGTAAGAGTGCAAAGGTTAACACGAGTTGAAAACCCCAGTATTAAAGACAGACGTAAGAGTAAGAAATGACACCAGCTGGTCACAATGGGTAATTAAAGTCACCTAGAAACAAGTGAGGATCCGGGAAGGCGAGAAAGGGACGGCCAAAGAGAAAGGATGAGAAATATACAAGGAGCAAATCTTTTATGATTTCTCTCATTAAGCACTGGCGGCAGCACTATGAAGCAGTGTTTTGACAGGTGTTAGAGAGCACATTAGTACACACAGCAGACCACTCTCACTCAAGAAGAGGCACGAGGTAAGAGTTAACATCTCGCAGTAGAATGTAACCAGACAGAGGAAGGACAACAGCATAGCAAACTAGATTCTTGAATGACAACAAAGACAGGACAGAGCTGGAAGACCTGTGCCTGAAATTTTCCTCCATTTTTCGTGTAACCACGAATATTCCAATATAAAACTGACAAACTAGTGTTTCTTCACACTCAACTGCTAATTTTATTTTCGTACCCTCCCCCTCCCCCGCTAAAAACAATTAAAACTTTAATTTCCTTCGGAAAACTTCTTTATTTGTACAGCAAACGTAAATATAAAGGTGAAGTACATTAACGACACAGCTGTGAATAAGAATTTATATGCATTTAAATATAAACAGAAAAAATAGATCTGTCTTATTGAGTGGCTCTTGTTCATTAGCGATGCTACTGAAAAAAAATCAGGAATAAGAACACTCACATCATTTGCATGGAGACTGTTTCTAGCCTTTGTTTTTCATGTGCATTAGTGCTGAAAAAACTGCCCAGAACATTTTCTAACAGTGGGAACGATGAGTAGAACACACCACAAGTTTTCTACCCTCATTGATTCAAATTCCTCTCGGATTCCTTAATTAACTTTTAGCTCAACAAAATCATTTATTTAATTATATTACTATCATTCATGGAACCTATACTAAAATAAACGAGCTCCGTATTCATCTGAGCCACACAACCCTCTCCCTGGTGACAGTAACTTCGGAAAGACATCAACACCTCCTGTAATTGACGTTTCACTTCACTCACGACGAACAGTGGTTCGTACGTTGGACTACGTGCGGCCAGCAGTAACAGCCTGGTTGATCAAGCCCTGATCCACCGGGAGGCCTCGTCATGGTCCGGCCCGCGGGGGCGTTGATCCCCGGAATACCCTCCAGGTAGCTAAAATCTATTATACATATAAGGTTCCCGATACATTTCTTAATGATAAACTAAAACAAATTTACTCGGGATCAGGTGGCAGCGGTTAAAAGGTCACCAATGACTGGATAAGATGACAAAGGACGAAGAAGAGGATAATACAATCATGTGAGGAAGACTGTCCAACAACACTGACACAATCATGTGTGCGAACAGTGACAGGTGTGACATCGACAATTTGAAGGCGAAACAGATGTTCTACATTAGCATTATTAACCTGAATAACTCACGCCATCATAAAAAGCGACCTAAGGACAGGAGTGCTTGGTTAACTCAGTATGTCATCCACTGAGTCAGCAGGCTCACTGGACTGGAGGCTGAAAAGCTTTGTCCATGTTATTGGGCAAATATCATGGAGAGGCAATAGAACCCATCGAGGAGCTGCTTGAGATTGCGGCGAGGACGAGAAAGCTCAGGGTCTGATCTAGAGGAGCAACGACAGAGCAGATAGTACTGTGAATCCCAAGGACGATTTGCAAATCCTCGTTGAGTACCAGAAGCTGAAGCCATGACCAGGGACGAACAGTGGTTGGGAGTACCTGGGAGGGAAGCTGAAGCCATGACCAGGGACGAACAATGGATGGGAGTACCTGGGAGGGAAGCCACAGTTTCAGAAAGACCTAACTGAATATAACCTATCTTTGGCAAAATCATGTTAAGTCACTCAAGTTGTCAAACATGACCTAATTATGATCCAAGACTAACCAAACCATCCATTTTTCATTTCTAATTTGTGGGTTTATTGTGAGAAGTCACTACAGCAGTTTAGTACACTAAACCCCAAGGCTCCTCTATAGTGCATTTTCTGTATATAAATCAGATTAAAAAAGTGGATGCGAGATTTAACAGCGCCTACTATGAAGGCCTCACGCGCTATGAAATTCTGAATCCCCTTTTTTCAATCACATTTACAAAAATCGCACTACACAGAGGCGCCTTAATTGATGGTTTACTGTATATCTAATGAGAACAATGGAGAGCTGTGAGCTAAACACTCAAAATAGACCGCCAGGAAAATGATAGGGAGGATAATGAGAACATTCAAAACAAAGGCAACAGTGCCATGGGTGTTATTATTCAATTCGCTTGTGCTCTCAGAGTACTGTTCAGTATTCTTGGATCCATCCAGGGCAGGAAAGATGTCAGAGTTATAACATATATAATCATTTATGGGCCAGAATCAATAAACCATTTAAATTACTGGGAACGACTTAAAATTCTAAATGGGTATTTGTTGGAGAGGAGATACATGATAATATATACCTGGAAGGTACTCTGAACACTGCCATAACACATTACATTGAAACATTGAAGAAAGTGTAAAATAAACCCAAGAAAATTAGAGGGTGCTGTGGACACAGTATAACTTATGTAGTTCCAGACTAACATCTTACTAAATATCAAAAACACTGTTAGAACAAGTGCAGAAGTCTTCTAGAGGAAATGTGACAAATGCCGGATCAACCAGGTTGTGGTGGATATGTAAGCCAGTGGGCCGCCAGCTGCAACAGCCTGGTTGACCATGCAAGCACCAGACAAGCTCAGTTATATCAAAGGTCTATACACACACTAACACTTACCATACTAACCAAGATGTTGATGTGACTAGCATTTTGGGGGACCTGCAGGGTGATGGACTCAGGGTGACACAAGGCACCCAGGGATCTCACTTCCTCTTGTAAACACTAATGAGCTACTTTGTTTGCGAGAAAGAGGGAAAATGTAGATGAGGGGAGCTCCCTCGTTCTCGCTCTCTCCCACCATGCGAGAGAGGACACACTAAAGAGAGAAAAAAAGGTTGAAATATATGTATTGAGAAGAAACGGGAGAGTATGATGAAATTTATAAAAACGGTGCCCATGGCCTGGTGGCTAAAGCTTTCGCTTCACACAGAGAGGGTCCGGGTTCGATTCCCGGCGAAGGGGTGGAAACATCGGACGTGTTTCCTTACACCGGTTGTCTATGTTCACCCATTAGTAAAATGGTTAGCTGGGTGTTAGTGGACTGGTGTGGGTCGCATCCTGGGACAAAACTGACCTAATTTGCCGGAAATGCTCTGCATAACAAGGGGCTTTCTATATAGTAGTATGTCATTGATGTCAGCTATGGTCTGTAGTGAGAAGTAAATACATTATATTATTATTATTTTAACTGCTGTCAAGATTTACTGCCTCGTGACCGAGAAGCTCTAAACCTGTGAGGGTAACACAGTACCTGGAGAAATGAAAATCAGGTACGATCCGAGGAAGGGCAACGTAGCTCCGGGTCTTTGGATCACGAACCCTTTGCCAGCATCAAGACACCCTCCTTTCCTGACTGAGGGGAAGAAACAGTGGAAGATAATGTGCAACTCCGTGACGCTCGTCTGATACGCCACCCATATAATGTTGAGTCATCGATGAAGACGAACAGTGGGAGGGGAGAAAACTGAGAAGGAACGAAGGGTGGAAGAGGAGAAAGTAATGATAAGGTATGAACGATGGGAAAGGAGAAAGTAGATTGTGCCGCCGAAGATGCTAGTTTGTTTTTCAATCCACATCCATCCTGTGGAGGGTAACCAAAGAACATATTGATACACAACTGGCCTAGAAACTAGGCCTAAAAGGATTAACAGAAGCACATCCAGATGTATCTACAGACTATCTATTGTAAGCAAATTTATGACATTTAACTTAACATGTCTGGATTCTTATTTTCATTAATAAGATACCTTGACATAACACAATCATAGTGTTTATATTCCTCAATAAGTGAACAATGAATCAGTGTTCGACAAAGACAACGTAATGAACACGAACGATCAGCGAGAGAGAAATGAACGGTGGGAGAGGAGAAAGTAATGGGCAGAAAAGAAGAAATGTGGACACTTCCTTTGGCGGCTAACGAGGCAGTTTGTCCCACGATGTCAACCACGGCATCGCCGCCGCCGTCATTGTTCAGTATGGCAACCATCATACACACTAGCACTGTTTGGAAGCCTTCCATGAAGTGTGTCTGTAATATGACACTTCTTCAACGTATTGCAGTACGCCACACTCCAACATTTCACTCCCCTCAACTCTTCCTCTCCTACCAATATATATACAATGTGTATCCTCTGAATGATTTAATAATGGTCTTACCAGACCTAAACATTCTCTCGACAAAATCTGTTTCTGCAAACGTTTTTCACTTCCACATCAACTGCACAGTTAGTAATCCGTAACGAACGAGCAATAACTTGACCATCAGACTTACGGATAAAATATCAGACAAACTAGAAAAGAAGCAAGCAAGGAACCACAAGAAAAGAATGAACACTGCAGCAGGCCTACTGGTTCATGCTAGGCAGGTCCAACTCTCACCCACCCACTCATGTATCCGTCCCACCTATATTTAAGGTTATCCGGGGTTGTCGCTTCAATGACGTTACTTGGAAGTTTGTTCCACTCATCCACAACTCTACTGCTGAAGCAGAGTTTCTCTACATCCACATTTAATTCTCCAAAAAATGTAATTAATATCAAAAGAATTAATTTCTGGCTATAGCTTGGTGACAGCAAACAACTCGCCAATTAACTTCTAAAAACTGCTAAGAGTAGTAATAACATAAGCAAGAACCAGCAGATTCAGTCTTCACTCAGGTTTCATCAACTGACTTCAGCATTTTGTCGAAGACATTATTGAAAATTGAAGTTTGTCAGTCTTTCTTTTTTTTGTGGTTAGTGTACCACATGAAGTGTGCCAGTACCACATGAAGTGTGCCAGTACCACATGAAGTGTGCCAGTACCACATGAAGTGTGCCAGTGTACCACATGAAGTGTGCCAGTGTACCACATGAAGTGTGCCAGTGTACCACATGAAGTGTGCCAGTGTACCACATGAAGTGTGCCAGTGTACCACATGAAGTGTGCCAGTTAGTGTACCACATGAAGTGTGCCATGTGTACCACATGAGTGTGACGCACATGAAGTGTGACAGTGTACCACATGAAGTGTGCCAGTTAGTGTACCACATGAAGTGTGCCAGTTAGTGTACCACATGAAGTGTGACAGTGTACCACATGAAGTGTGACAGTGTACCACATGAAGTGTGCCAGTTAGTGTACCACGTGAAGTGTGCCAGTTAGTGTACCACGTGAAGTGTGCCAGTATGTACCACTGAAGTGTGCCAGTTAGTACCACGTGAAGTGTGCCAGTTAGTACCACGTGAAGTGTGCCAGTGTACCACGTGAAGTGTGCCAGTGTACCACGTGAAGTGTGCCAGTGTACCACGTGAAGTGTGCCAGTGTACCACGTGAAGTGTGCCAGTGTACCACGTGAAGTGTGCCAGTGTACCACATGAAGTGTGCCAGTGTACCACGTGAAGTGTGCCAGTGTACCACATGAAGTGCTGACCATGAAGTGTGCAGTACCACATGAAGTGTGCCAGTGTACCACATGAAGTGTGCCAGTTAGTGTACCACATGAAGTGTGACAGTGTACCACATGAAGTGTGACAGTGTACCACATGAAGTGTGACAGTGTACCACATGAAGTGTGACAGTGTACCACATGAAGTGTGACAGTGTACCACATGAAGTGTGACAGTGTACCACATGAAGTGTGACAGTGTACCACATGAAGTGTGACAGTGTACCACATGAAGTGTGACAGTGTACCACATGAAGTGTGCCAGTTAGTGTACCACGTGAAGTGTGCTAGTTAGTGTACCACGTGAAGTGTGCCAGTTAGTGTACCACATGAAGTGTGCCAGTTAGTGTACCACATGAAGTGTGCCAGTGTACCACATGAAGTGTGCCAGTTAGTGTACCACGTGAAGTGTGCCAGTTAGTGTACCACGTGAAGTGTGCCAGTTAGTGTACCACATGAAGTGTGCCAGTTAGTGTACCACGTGAAGTGTGCCAGTGTACCACGTGAAGTGTGCCAGTGTACCACATGAAGTGTACCACATGAAGTGTGACAGTGTACCACATGAAGTGTGACAGTGTACCACATGAAGTGTGACAGTGTACCACATGAAGTGTGACAGTGTACCACATGAAGTGTGACAGTGTACCACATGAAGTGTGCCAGTTAGTGTACCACGTGAAGTGTGCCAGTGTACCACATGAAGTGTGCCAGTTAGTGTACCACATGAAGTGTGCCAGTTAGTGTACCACATGAAGTGTGCCAGTTAGTGTACCACGTGAAGTGTGCCAGTTAGTGTACCACGTGAAGTGTGCCAGTTAGTGTACCACGTGAAGTGTGCCAGTTAGTGTACCACGTGAAGTGTGCCAGTTAGTGTACCACGTGAAGTGTGCCAGTTAGTGTACCACGTGAAGTGTGCCAGTTAGTGTACCACGTGAAGTGTGCCAGTTAGTGTACCACGTGAAGTGTGCCAGTTAGTGTACCACGTGAAGTGTGCCAGTTAGTGTACCACGTGAAGTGTGCCAGTTAGTGTACCACGTGAAGTGTGCCAGTTAGTGTACCACGTGAAGTGTGCCAGTTAGTGTACCACTTAAGTGTGCCAGAGTATAGTGTACCACGTGAAGTGTGCCAGTTAGTGTACCACGTGAAGTGTGCCAGTTAGTGTACCACGTGAAGTGTGCCAGTTAGTGTACCACGTGAAGTGTGCCAGTTAGTGTACCACGTGAAGTGTGCCAGTTAGTGTACCACGTGAAGTGTGCCAGTTAGTGTACCACGTGAAGTGTGCCAGTTAGTGTACCACACTAGTAAATGTACCTCACAAAGTATCGAAAAATAATGAAAAATAGAAAGCCGAGAAAGTTGAACAGCTGAGTAAGAGCCTGGAAGTGTCAAACATTCTACTGCCGAGAGTGAACTAGGTCTAGAGAGGCCTACGGCCTATCTGTCTAATGACCCGCAGGGAAAGAGGAAGCTGCCTTGCTAGGGGAGTGAGAGAGCGGATGTCTTTAGGTCAAAAGGTCAGTCACTGTTACGAGGAAGACAAAATTATTATTAATATATACATGTCGTGCCGAATAAGTAAAACTTGCGATTCTGGCTTAAATAGCAACGCACTTTTTGCCGAATAAGGCAAGCGAAAATTTGTGTATGCAATAATTTCGCAAAAATCATTCTGAATCTAACGAAAAAAATATATTTCATCGTGTTTGTTTATTAAATTATTGTAAACTTATCTAAAATATATTTAGTTGGATTAGGCTAAATTAAATTGCGCTTGTTATAATAAGGTTAGGTAAGTTTTCTAAGGTTCTTTTGTTACAAAATTATTAATTTTTACATTAACATAAATTAAAAAATATATCTTTAAACGTACAAGAGAAAATTTTAGAAAGACATAATTTTAAACGAGTTCTTGCTAATTGATCAGTTTTACCTATTCGGCACATTAATATATATATATATATATTCTCGGACCCTAGTTCATATATTTTTGACGGTGTACTGATGTAGTTGATATTAGTTACATCAGTACACCAACTTCAAGAATATTTAAATCCCTAAATTATATAAAAATAAAACTTTCTAGGGTCCGAGGCTACCGTAACACTACGCTGGACTACTCACCCACCTAGTAACACTACGCTGGACTACTCACCCACCTAGTAACACTACGCTGGACTACTCACCCACCTAGTAACACTACGCTGGACTACTCACCCACCTAGTAACACTACGCTGGACTACTCACCCACCTAGTAACACTACGCTGGACTACTCACCCACCTAGTAACACTACGCTGGACTACTCACCCACCTAGTAACACTACGCTGGACTACTCACCCACCTAGTAACACTACGCTGGACTACTCACCCACCTAGTAACACTACGCTGGACTACTCACCCACCTAGTAACACTACGCTGGACTACTCACCCACCTAGTAACACTACGCTGGACTACTCACCCACCTAGTAACACTACGCTGGACTACTCACCCACCTAGTAACACAAAGCTGGACTACTCACACACATAGTAGCCCTCATGGGACCACTCACACCATTTACACTTGTCTGTTGAAAATGGTATAAAATACCGAGAAGAGTTCAGCTCCATGAAGCTGAACTTTTCTCCAGGCTGAGGGACAGACCATCTCAAATACTATTTTTTTAAAGTTTGATGGACTGATTACATCATCTTCCTTTCACTACTACACCTGCTGTCTGTGTATTTGAAGAAGCCTACTGTGTAGGGGAAACGTTTCAACAAAAGAGAAACCCAACTGTTGCACGTGTGTCATAATCATCAATATCCACTGGTCTTGAGACCCAGTGTGTAATCTTCAGTGAGACGCAGCCCCTCGCACCAGTCTGCACTCAACCTCCAGTTACGCCAGCCAATCACCTGGAACCTAGCAACCTTAACAAGCCAGTCAACGCTCGTCTCACAAGACTAGGGCAGGATGCCCCGCCCCTCATCGTAGAATAAGCCTTCTGATTAGCTACTCGTGCCGCAGAACTAATGTTATTGGCTGCCGAGGAAAACTTCGGGAGGAGACCCCAAAAAGAGGAGGGCCAGAGGTGCCCCGAGACGAGTGCCAACTATTATTCAGTTTAAAGCCAGTGGGTGAGTGTGTAAGACGCAGTTTATGAGTGGGACCTGAAGAGTGCCAGGGGTAACACTTGCACAGTGCCTGCGTGGGACCTGAAGACTGCCAGGGGTAACACTTGCACAGTGCCACCGTGGGACCTGAAGAGTGCCAGGGGTAACACTTGCACAGTGCCACCGTGGGACCTGAAGTGCCAGGAATAACGCGTACGGTGCCAGCGTGGGACCTGAAGAGTGCCAGGGGTAACACTTGCACAGTGCCTGCGTGGGACCTGAAGAGTGCCAGGGGTAACACTTGCACAGTGCCACCGTGGGACCTGAAGAGTGCCAGGGGTAACACTTGCACAGTGCCACCGTGGGACCTGAAGTGCCAGGAATAACGCGTACGGTGCCAGCGTGGGACCTGAAGAGTGCCAGGGGTAACACTTGCACAGTGCCTGCGTGGGACCTGAAGAGTGCCAGGGGTAACACTTGCACAGTGCCACCGTGGGACCTGAAGTGCCAGGAATAACGCGTACGGTGCCAGCGTGGGACCTGAAGAGTGCCAGGGGTAACACTTGTACGGTGCCAGCGTAAGACCTGAAGAGTGCCACGGGGAACACTTGCACAGTGCCACTGTGGGACCTGAAGAGTGCCAGGAATAACACTTGTACGGTGAAGCCGTGGGACCTGAAGAGTGCCAGGGGTAACACCAGCACAGTGCCTTACGTTTAAAACCTTAAGAATTAAATATTCCTGGTGATTAACGTCACCATAAACAGGTAAGAATCAAAATAATATATTTATAAACAAAGATTTCCGAATTTTATCCGACACAATAATCTACGATATTTATCTACAACTGAGAATGTATATACTGCTAGTGGAGATGTTAGCAATAATGGTTAATAAAGCAATGAACAGTAAAACCCAAGATAAAACCCAAGACAAAACACCAGGCAAAACACCAGACAATACACCAGAAAAAACACCAAACAATAAAACACCAATGAACCAGACAAAACACCAAACAATGAACCAGACAAAACACCAAACAATGAACCAGACAAAACACCAAATAATGAACCAGACAAAACACCAAACAATGAACCAGACAAAACACCAAACAATGAACCAGACACCAAACAATGAACCAGACAAAACACCAAACAATAAACCAGACAAAACAACAAACAATGAACCAGACAAAACAACAAACAATGAACCAGACAAAACACCAAACAATGAACCAGACAAAACACCAAACAATAAACCAGACAAAACACCAAACAATAAACCAGACAAAACACCAAACAATGAACCAGACAAAACAAAAAACAATGAACCAGACAAAACACCAAACAATGAACCAGACAAAACACCAAACAATGAACCAGAAACACCAAACCAGACAAAACACAACAATGACCAGACCCAATGACAGACAAACCAAACAATGAACCAGCAAACACCAAACTATAAACCAGACAAAAACAAACTTAACCAGACAAACGACAAACAACAAACAATGAACCAGACAAACACCAAACAATGAAAAAAAACAGACAACACCAAACAAACGACAACACCAAACAATAAACCAAACAATAAACCAGAAACAAAATAAAAAACAATGAAAAACACAAATCGACAAGCTTTGACTTAAAATGGAAAAAAAATGCCCCTTAAACGCCCTCTTCCGATCCCCTAAAAAACCATTGTCAAGGACCGAAACGTCGCCTACAATTATTGGCTTTCTAGAGTAATCGTCTGACCATTCCTTCAATGGTCAACACCAGCATATTCTTAACGACAGAGGGAGGGGGTAAGCACTAAGCCCGTAAGGGGAATACACACCGCCTAAGGAATGGGGAGATAATCAGATCTGATCAGAGGGGGGTTAGCTCCAATTCCTCGAATCAAGAGCCTTTCGGTAACCTCAAGAACTTGACCTTACAGTGGTCAAGGTCAGCATAGTGTTTACGTACGTGTGTGTCAGTAAGAATGTGCCAGACTTATACATAGATGTATACTCTCTATAATGAAGTACATATGTATGCATATTGAGGTATATACGTACATGTATATTATATATAATTTGCTTTAAATCGTTATTTAATGATACATGGAACATATGTTTACATACAAGTTTAAGAATTTATAAAGACGTAGAATTACAAAACGAGTCGAGAAACATTTAAATTGTGGGGATTCACGAGCTCCTCAAACGCCAGTGAGAACGAAGATTCAACAGGCGTTCCCTCTCCGGATCGCCACACTGGGGAGCTGGAAGAAAAAAGTGGCATCCCTCTGGTCTCTGGTGGTTTCGATGATCCTAGAGCCCAGTTCCTCGAGGAAACTGATGGCATGTTTCCCCAGGAGTCAAGGGTTTCTGATTCTGTAAGTGCTACTAGTGGGCCAAAACCCTGTACTTGAACTTGTGAACTTCCCTGTGATCAGCAGCACCGCCCTGCTGACTGTCACTATAAAGGACGTACGTGTCGGCCAGAGGCTGATGCACATATAGAGTCGCACACCAGCAGTCTTATATTATTCCAGGGATATAAAGAGTCCAACCAGGGCAGTTGGTGGGCACGTGGGGTACTGGGTAGTAAAGAATGGGGTTCTTTCTGGGCTGGGGACAGGGCTGTAGCAAGGCTTCTCGTAATCTCCTTGACTTCACTGTTTAAACGGTTCATACCATGCAGACCATACTGGTCAGCCATCATTTTGCTGCAAATAAACTTGCGGAGAGTCACTGCAATACGAAAGGTCTGCGGGTCAAGACGTGTCAGTCGCAGAAATGGGATCAGTTAGGAGAAAGTCGCCCAAATGATGCACACTCACTGCTAAAAAGCTCCCGCTCGCACTCTCATCAGTAGAGCTTGCACCTGCTAGCATAGTTTCATACCAAAGCACCCATTATTGTCTGTCCCATGGATTGTACATCCATTGCTTTTTCCTGTTTAAACTAATTTTTCAAACCCGCATCCTCATCATGTAAGTTAAGACGAGGAATGATAAAGCTCATGGAGCAGGGAGAGAGAGGACCTAGTAGCGATCAGTGAAGAGGCGGGGCCAGGAGCTAAGTCTCGACCCCTGCAACCACAATTAGG
The DNA here is from genome assembly GCA_009830355.1 of Cherax destructor. Taxonomy (NCBI): domain Eukaryota; kingdom Metazoa; phylum Arthropoda; class Malacostraca; order Decapoda; family Parastacidae; genus Cherax; species Cherax destructor. The sequence goes on from WNWK01005994.1 coordinate 51,597, forward strand.
TGAGGTGAGTACACACACACATACAACAGGTTAGTGTCTAATCGACATGTGCCTAGGACAAATTGGTAGTTAACTAACCACACATTGCTCTTAAGCATGACATCTCTACTGCCTCTAGCCGCCGCCTCACTGCAATGTTCAAAATCCATACTTAACACCCATATGAAAATGTAGGTACCACTATACTCTGGTACATTTTCCATTTTGCCTCCATAGAGGTTCTCTCTCTTCACAGACACCCGCCATCGACCTATAATTTCTTTAGTCGATTCTATGACTCACCTCATCTTTTACAAACCCATCTGCCGACATGTTCACTCAAATGTCTGAATACATTCACTTCCTCCACACTCCCTCTCTCTAACCTGACAGTTTTTTTCTCTCTCATTAACTTGCTCTTTCCAATTTTTAATTTCCTCCATTTGCACAACATTACACGACAATCCTTCAGAATCTGCCAAAACAACTACCATCGGCAAAGAGCATCACTGACAACTCTCACTTTTTATCAGATTCAACATCTTTTTAATCCCACACTTCTTCCCAACACCCCACCATTCACTTTTTTTTTTCAACCCCATCTATATACATATTATCCAACAATAGCGGCATCACACATCTTTGTCAATGATAGCTATTTTCCAGTAAAAGTAGGCCTCAGATTTTTTTTTTTCTCTTTCCATAATTTTCTTTGAGAATAAATTTTCTGGGATACCACCCACATGTTGCTTTATCCCCTCCGTTATAAATGGTTAAGATATGTATTCTTAACTCAAGGCTGAGGTGAGATATATATTATATAAAATGTCGTGCCGAATAGGTAAAATTTGGGATTTTGGCTTAAATAGTAACGCTCTTCTGGCCGAATAAGACAAGCGAAAATTTGTGTATGCAATAATTTCGCAAAAATCATTCTGAATCTAACGAAAAAAAATGTTTCATTGTGTTTCTTTATTAAATTATTGTAAACTTATCTAAAATATATTTAGTTGGATTAGGCTAAATTAAATTGCGCTTGTTATAAGGTTAGGTAAGTTTTCTGAGGTCTTTTTGGTACAAAATTATTAATTTTTACATTAACTTAAATGAAAATATTATATATCTTTAAACGTATAAGAGAAAATTTTAGAAAGGACTTAATTTTAAATGAGATCTTGCAAACTGACCAGTTTTACCTATTCGGCACGACATTACATATATATAGTTCCTTGATAATGTGAGAAGTCACGAAAGCGCTTGGAATTTTGCCATTTTTTCACGGTGGTTGTTTTATGTATATATATATATATATATATATATATATATATATATATATATATATATATATATATATATATATATATATATATATATATATATATATGTCGTGCGATTAGGTAAAACTGGTCAATTAGCAAGAACTCATTTAAAATTAAGTCCTTTCTAAAATTTTCTCTTATACGTTTAAAGATATATTTTTTCATTTATGTTAATGTAAAAATTTATATTTTTGTACTAAAAGAAACTTTGAAAACCTACCTAACCTTATTATAACAAGCGCAATTTAATTTAGCATAACCCAACTAAATATATTTTAGATACTTTTACAATAATTTAATAATAAACAAATACAATGAAATATATTTTTTCGTTAGGTTCAGAATGATTTTAGCGAAATTATTGCATACACAAATTTTTGCTTGTCTTATATGGCAAGAAGAGCGTTGCTATTTAAGCCAAAATCGCAAGTTTTACCTAATCGGCACGACATATATATATATATATATATATATATATATATATATATATATATATATATATATATAATTACGTTATCCATAGAAGAATGAGAGTTAGGACAATTAAGGTGTAAGATGGTGAAATGCTAGCGAGAGCTGAGGTGAGATGTCTGTCTAAGGGAATGGTGAAAGCAGAAATTCGAATGGAATTAGAGGTGGTTACAAGTATTTGTCAGAGGGCTGAAGGTTGTTGAGTGGTTGTCTTTAGAGAATGGATCAAGTAGAATGACTTGAGTATAAATCTGTAGAAGGAAGGCGGGTAGGTCGCCCAAAAGGTGAGAGGAAGGGGTAAGGAGGCTTGTGGCGAGTCTGACTCCAGAAGCATGTGTGCGTGTTAGATAGAGTGAATGCGAATAGTTTGTGGACATGACGATCTGTTGGAGTGTGAGCAGGGTAACATTTTGTGAAGGGATTGAACCAGTTAATTGATTTAGTTGGACTTGAGTCCTGGAAATGGAAGTAAATGCTGACTTAAAGAGGTCTGAGAAGGACAGCTGAGGGACTTTCTCAGCTTCGTACTGAAGGTCCTGCAAAGGACAGTGATTATGTAGGAGGTGGACAATGTTGAATGATGATGAAAGTTTTTGTTTGGGGATTTTTTTGGGTCACCCTGCCTGGTGGAGACGGCGACTTTTGGGAAATTATAATACATATAATATGATTTAGGGACTGATCCTGGAACATGTGGACACTGACCAACTTGGCATCCAGCTCACTGACGTTATCAAGGCAGTGGTGGCTGGATGCAAAGTATTGTCAGTGGGAGGCTAATTTCTCAGGCCAGTCTCCCCTAATCAGTGTTGGAATTCGCCGACTTGGTTGAAATATAAATATATATATATATATATATAATAGAGAGAGAGAGAGAGAGAGAGAGAGAGAGAGAGAGAGAGAGAGAGAGAGAGAGAGAGATTCTGTTCTTTAAATTTCGTCTAAATAAATAAATTTCCTTGCTTAACCTTCGGAGCTTGTAGTACTTGAGCAGGTGCAGGATCCATGCCAGGTCCACCTACTCTACGAGGGATCTTAAGTACACTGTGTGCAGTTTCCTGCAGGATTCCATGATTCAGTTCCTGAATGCTTCTCCAAGGTTTGCTCATTTTGTATATACTGCCAAAGTTACACGGTTCAATGCTTATGATATATTTCTTATGATGTTGACTTCCAGATCCTTTCTACTGTTACAGATTCACCTCCATGGATTTAGTCCTTCTCGGGGTCTGTCTTTTCCTTCTGTTTTCATGATTCTTGCAGTTGAAGTTTAACTCTAGTAGCCACTTGGCTGACCACTCCTTCACCCTGTCCAGGTTTCCCCGGAGCCTGTCTCTATCCTCCCATGTTTTATCTCCCTCATCAGTTTTACATAATCAGCAAGGAGGAACGCACAAGAGTCGATCCCCTCTGGGAGATCATTACCGTAAATTAGGAACGGCAGTGGCCCAAGTACCCATCCCTGAGGGACTCCACTCATTACGCACTTCCACTCAGACACATCTTCCTTCACCGTTACTCTGTCTCCTGTCTCTCGTATACTCCCTGATCCACTTTACTAGTTTTCGTTTCCCCTCTTGCTTATTTTCCTAGTATGCAATCTACAATGAGGTAAGTTACCAAATTCTTTATAGCGATGTGATAAAATGCAGTTATCTTAGGCCCTGCATTTCCTGTTCTCTCTTAAAACTTCATAAAATTTTCCGAGACAATTTCCGGTCTCTGAATCGGCGTTAGTTTTCTCTGACCAGTTCTCTTCTCTTCCCCTCCCCTCCCCTCCCCTCACGACACCATGTTCTACGAACCTTATACTCTTCTTCAGAACTTTATCTAGTATACACGTCAGTAAATAGCCAAAGCCCAGCTTCCAACTTTAATAGCATGCGTGGGGAAACAAACACTTTACAGGACTACGATATAGCCCAAGTTTGTCTTATTGTCGGTTAACTTTAGGTAAATTTAAATTAATTTACGTTGCTCTAACAACCCCCCACACACACACACAATAACGAATGTCTAAGTTTTTGGAAGGTTTAGGTGTGGTAGTAAACAAGGACCTGTACTGCGTGCGAAAACTCCCATCCTATTTAAAGGACTGTTTGCCGTAGGAAGCTGTGACCTTTACGAAGCACTGACCGCGAAGGTCACTCAGCGCTCACAGCCATAAAATATATACAACACAATAAAAAAATAAAATTAATACAACAATAAAATCAACGAAGAAACACTGAACACAATGAATATAATTGATTAAAATACCAACAAGTTGATAAACTGAAGGAATGACCATCTCAAAACTGTCATCAAGGGTGGACTGATTACATCGTCTTTACATTAACTGCTGCTGCCTCTGTACTCGACTGAAGAAGCCTACTGTGTAGGCGAAAAGTTTTGGAATAAAGTTACCCAAGTGTTGCATATGCGTCTTACTTATCAACTAAACACAATATTATACCAAGTCAAAATAACCAGCATCATTTAAAAACTCATTAAATTATGAATGCTAAAAGACTTCCCTTAAACGTTGGGCGAGGTCAAGGGGGTTGGGGCTATACCAAATTAATTTAACCTCTCCTGCCTGTTTTCTTCTTTGAATACTGGGATATTAGTACCTACCTAGTTTCGTGGCAGCTAGTCTGTCTCCCTTACTTGCTGAAGTGTCGTTTTGTAAGTCCACTCAGAGGTTCCTGTTTCATTTGAAGATAAATGAATTGCTAGTCTTCCTTCTCTTAATTCCTTCAACATCTTGGGCTCTCCTTGTTTTGAACATGTCCGTCTCATGATGCAACAACTCACATTTTCTACTGTCCCGAGTGAACGATACTTTCTTCAGCCTTCGTCAACTTCAATGTGTTCTTTTTTCTTTTTTTTACTTATGATGCTTGAAGTCTCCTTACACTGCTCTCCACTTGGGGTGTGTCAAAGTATTGGTATGGGTGTTATCTGCTAATTTTGATGGTATCGGCCTAAAACTTAAGTATCGATATCGGCGAAAATTTTGGTATCGTCTCATCACTACCCTCAACACTGTTCGCCTTACCTAGGACCTACATTCTACGACTTCACAAGAACAGCCCCTGGTCTACATTCTCAATCATTGGTCACCAGAATTACTTTAACTCTGAAAGACCGACTTCTTGCTCTCTGACTCCTCTTATTTCAAATATATTCGATGGCATCAAGTGAAATTTCATCCTCAAACTACATATTTTAATCTCTGTCCCCTGACTTTAACCTTGAACGGTTGTGTTAACCCTCCATGCTCTGTGGTCTTCCTAAAACTCTCATACCTCGTGTTCCTTTACGCCTCATAAATTCCTCTAGAGACTCAGCCTCTCCTCTTGCCGCCTTGCTTGCCAAAACTCACTTCTTTTCTTGAATCTCTTGTTAATTTCAAATCTTCATCGGACGAGTGCGGTCACATTCTACCTCTAAAACGCTAAGTTTTGCTTTTAGAATGAAGGCCACTGAGGAGCTATTCACTTGTTCCTGTTAACGTCTTTCTTGATTGTATTCTCTCTTTCCAGAGTAACTACTACTCTCAAGGTTTTGGATTCACCAGTATCCCCTGTTCTTGCTAACCTTTACATGGAGCATTTGAAAAGTTTTCCACTTCCAACTACTGGTAAAAGGTCATCTTCAGAGTCGCTAAGTTGATGATGTGTTTGACCTACGGCCGCCTGACCCCCTAGTGTCTTCCATCTCTTACTTGCTGATCTTAATCTTGCTTCGTTCATCAAGATTAAATCTGAATGAGAATCAAACTCACTCTTCCCTTCCCCAGATGTTCATGTTCGCTACTCTGCCAAGCTTTTCTTTTTCCGTCTACCACAACCAATAAAAAGTTCATTAAAAACTTTTACTCTTAAATTAAAACTTAAGGAAAAAAATGAATTTCATTGGAAAAAATAAATTTCCTATAAATGCTAAGAAAAAATCAAGCGGTATGCACTGTATATTCACTATTTTTCTTACTATGCACCAACTGTTAAATCAGTTTTTTTTCTCTCCCTAAGCCTCCTCCACCTGTGATCCTCTTAAAATTTCTAGATGCTGAATTTTCCTTCACAGTAAACAACCCTCTTCTTGGCTCTGCTCAACACTTTCATAAGATCTGCCAACTCTGTCACTAAGCGTACTTTATTCTCTCCCTAACTCACCTCTCCTGGGAAAACACCACTTTGCTCTCCCTGTATTTCCAAAATAAAAATATTAGTACCCCATTAAGTCCTCTTGATAATAAAACCCACATCTCGTTCAACTGAAAACTGACACTTCGTAGCAGTCTGGTTCACACCTCGCCACTGACCGTAGAAATATTAAAATATTTCTCCCTCTTCCTTCATATCTTTCCCTTTCCTTCCCTTCTTCCCCACCTCCCCCTTCCTCTCCCCGCTATATCTCAGCACTAAACTTTCTTCCACTCACCAACTGAACATCAAGGGATTTCATTCAATTTCATGCAAACACGAACATTTTGAGGCGCAAAGTGGTTAAATAAACAATATCTTGTGAAATCGTTTTCGACTTTTAACAACGGCGACCTGGCTTACAGTGTTCCACATAACGGGGTTGATAAACATGTAAATGAAACAGTGAATGTGATAACAGTCTTAGGCAGTGACTGGTAGTGATAACAGTCTTAGGCAGTGACTGGTAGTGATAACAGTCTTAGGCAGTGACTGGTAGTGATAACAGTCTTTGGCAGTGACTGGTAGTGATAACAGTCTTTGGCAGTGACTGGTAGTGATAACAGTCTTTGGCAGTGACTGGTAGTGATAACAGTCTTTGGCAGTGACTGGTAGTGATAACAGTCTTTGGCAGTGACTGGTAGTGATAACAGTCTTTGGCAGTGACTGTAGTGATAACAGTCTTTGGCAGTGACTGGTAGTGATAACAGTCTTTGGCAGTGACTGTGGCAGCCGCCGACCTGCTCACTGTGGGTAATAACTCGCTCCATTACACGACTTAACATCTGTGGGTATTTTCATTATCCCAGCCCCGGATGTGTGCTGAGTGCTGCCCTTATCTTCCCCTCAACGCACGTGCCTGCTAGATTCTCTCTCTCTCTCTCTCTCTCTCTCTCTCTCTGCTCTCTCTCTCTCTCTCTCTCTCTCTCTCTCTCTCTGCCCTCTCTCTCTCTCTCTCTCTCTCTCTCTCTCTCTCCTCTCTCTCTCTCTCTCTCCCTCTCTCTCCCTCTCTCTCTCTCTCTCCTCTCTCTCCCTCCTCTCTCCTCTCTCTCTCACTCTCTCTGCCCTCCCCTCTCTCTCTCTCTCTCTCTGCCCTCCCCTCTCTCTCTCTCTCTCCTCTCTGCCCTCCCCCTCTCTCTCTCTCTCTCTCTCTCTGCCCTCCCCCTCTCTCTCTCTCTCACTCTCTCTGCCCTCCCCCTCTCTCTCTCTCTCACTCTCTCTGCCCTCTCTCTCTCTCTCTCACTCTCTCTGCCCTCCCCCTCTCTCTCTCACTCTCTCTGCCCTCCCTCTCTCTCTCACTCTCTCTGCCCTCCCCTCTCTCTCTCCTCTCTCTGCCCTCTCTCTCTCTGCCCTCTCTCTCTCTCTCTCTCTCTGCCCCTCTCTTCTCTCTCTCTCTGCCCTCTCTCTCTCTCTCTGCCCCTCTTCTCTCTCTCTCTCTCCCTCTCTCTCTCTGCTCTCTCTCTCTGCTCCCCTCTCTCTCTGCCCCTCTCCTCTCTCTCTGCCCCTCTCTCTCTCTGCCCCTCTCTCTCTCTTCTCCCCCTCTCTCTCTGCCCTCTCTCTCTCTCTCTCTGCCCCCTCTCTCTCTCTGCCCCCTCTCTCTCTCTGCCCCCTCTCTCTCTCTGCCCCTCCTCTCTCTCTCTGCCCCCTCTCTCTCTCTGCCCCCTCTCTCTCTCTCTGCCCCCTCTCTCTCTCTGCCCCTCTCTCTCTCTCTCTCTGCCCCCTCTCTCTCTGCCTCTCTCTCTCTCTCCTCTCTCTCTCTCTGCCCCCTCTCTCTCTCTCTCTGCCCCCCTCTCTCTCTCTGCCCCCTCTCTCTCCTCTCTCTCTGCCCCCTCTCTCTCTGCCCTCTCTCTCTCTCTCCCCTCTCTCTCTGCCCCCTCTCTCTCTCTCTGCCCCCCTCTCTCTCTCTGCTCTCTTCTCTCTGCCCCCTCTCTCTCTGCCCCTCTCTCTCTCTCTGCCCCCTCTCTCTCTCTGCCCCCTCTCTCTCTCTGCCCCCTCTCTCTGCCCCTCTCTCTCTCTGCCCCCTCTCTCTCTCTGCCCTCTCTCCTGCTCCTCTCTCTGCCCCCTCTCTCTCTCTGCCCCCTCTCTCTCTCTGCTCCCCTGCTCTCTCTCTCTGCCCCCTCTCTCTCTCTGCCCCTCTCTCTCCTGCCCCCTCTCTCTCTCTCTGCCCCCTCTCTCTCTCTCTGCCCCTCTCTCTCTCTCTCTCTCTCTGCCCCCCTCTCTCTCTGCCCCTCTCTCTCTCTGCCCCCTCTCTCTCTCTGCCCCTCTCTCTCTCTGCCCCCCTCTCTCTCTCTGCCCCCTCTCTCTCTCTGCCCCTCCCCTCTCTCTCTCTGCCCCTCTCTCTCTCTGCCCCCTCTCTCTCTCTCTGCCCCCTCTCTCTCTCTGCCCCCTCTCTCTCTCTCTGCCCCTCTCTCTCTCTGCCCCCTCTCTCTCTCTGCCCCCTCTCTCTCTCTGCCCCTCTCTCTCTCTCTGCCCCTCTCTCTCTCTGCCCCTCTCTCCTCTCTCTCCCCTCTCTCTCTCTCTGCCCCCTCTCTCTCTCTCTGCCCCCTCTTCTCTCTCTGCCCCCTCTCTCTCTCTCTGCCCTCTCTCTCTCTCTGCCCCTCTCTCTCTCTCCCTCTTCTCTGCCCCTCTCTCTCTCTCTGCCCTCTCTCTCTCTGCCCCCTCCTCTCTCTCTGCCTCTCTCTCTCTCTGCCCTCTCTCTCTCTCTCTCTCTGCCCCTCCTTCTCTCTCTGCCCTCTCTCTTGCCTCTCTCTCTCCCTCTCTTCTCTCTCTCTCTGCCCTCTCTCTGCCCTCTCTCTCTCTCTCTCTCTCTCTCTCTCTCTGCTCCTCTCTCTCTGCTTTCTCTCTCCCACTTTCTACATTCTTGTGTTATCTTTCCACATTTCCTCTTGTATTAGTACTACTCAGATTATTTTACATAAATGTTTTACTTTGTATGCGTAGAAGAATGAATATATAGAACCAAGAAGCATCTTATGTTCTTAAGAAGCATCTTTTGTTCTTAAGAAGCATCTTATGTTCTTAAGAAGCATCTTATGTTCTTAAGAAGCATCTAATGCAACAAAAACGAACCATCAACACTCGAGGGACACACTTATGTAAATACTTCTTCTTTACGAGGGTAATGGAGTCACCTCTCCCAGTTGATTTCATTAGCGCTTCCAATTCACTGCGTGTCTCATAGTGGCGGCATTGTGTGTGCTGGAGAACAGAGGAGGTTGGTGTTTTGCCATGTTGTGAGAGTCATCTGTGTGTGTGGGGCAACAACTGCCTCGGTCTGGCAACACCTCTGTCAGCCACTTGGATTTCCTGGGCGGTGCGATGCGCGGCTCTTGCGTCAAAACCCCCTTCCGCAGTTGCATATCTTAATCCTTTCCTCTACATCTCGGATCAGCCGTGCCTTTCATGTCCCTTCCTGTGTTGTAACGAGGTTTCCTCCTACACTAACTGGGCTATGTTTTTTTCGTAGCAGCATCCAAACTTTTTTCTTTCACTTTCCTGTATGTATATCATTTCTAATCCCCTTCATTTGCACCGAAGCCTTTATCTTATCCCTGTATCTTCGTGCATGTTCTCACTACTATAACTATTAGTCATGAAAAACTTGATATAACCCATGAACTAGTATGTCTGCCTCCTTAAACTAGTATGTCTCAAACTAATTTCTCAAGAGCAACTTGGACCTACTAGAATAAAGGCTCATATCCCTATTGCAGTTTTTTATCCGTTAATAAGAAAAACCTGAACATGGAATTCAATAACATTTAGAAGAGGTTTTATACATAAAAATTTTAATCTTCGAAGGTGATTCTTAGGTGACATCTCTGAAGCAAACAGCTTGTTACAGCTTACCTTCAGCTTCTGCTGCTGTGAGCGAGAACCTTATAATGGATCCTTAGGTGAGAGGAGACCTAACAGCTGATGCTGTCTTTGTAAACATGCTACGTTGTAATGTTTATCGTATTAACCCTAACGTTAATGTCCCTTTGTTGCCACAGGCCCTGATAATACTGACAGTAAATGAGCTGATTAGACTCCTTAGTAAAAGAGTTAATATTATTTAAGAATGACTAAGGATGGAGAAATTGAAACTCCTAATAACGCGAAGGAATAGTTGAATGGAGCACTGTTTCTAGAGTATCAAATACACAAAATTTTCGCTACATCATGTAGACTCTTCAGACTGACTAAATATCTGATAAAGAGCCTGGTATATAAGGGTTGTAAACCACTATGAGCAGAGTTATTACTGACTGCACTTAATACTGACCACAATTGACGAAGACCTTAGTATATAATTACAGGGTGGTGGGAGAACAGTGAAACTGACCCCCCCCCCTTGGTGTGGTGGTGATGATAGGGATGGTGGTGATGGCGGCGGCGGTGACGGCGGCGGCGGTGGTGGCGGCGGCGGTGGTGGTGTTTTCAAGTCTTGCACTAGTGTCGCTGTTATACAGGGCGCCACGTTGCTCTGGACCGTCCAAGTCCAGCACTACCCCCCTCCCCCACAGAGGTGTCGACCACCACCACTGAACCATCAAAAAAGTATTATACACTCCCAAAAAAGCTCTTCTTCGTATAGGTCAAGATATCACAGCCATGAAGCTTACCATGCCCATGTCAGTAACACACTGACATGGGCATGGTCTCCAACAAAAAAGGGTATCAACATCAATCCAATAGTCCTAGTAGCTGCCATAAATGGAAACTAGGTTCCGTTCCATGTCAGTCCCTGCGTGAAGGTCTGTATTCTGTGCTGGTACCACAGAGAAAGGAGAAAGAATTGTAGGAGTTTGGACAGAAAAAGAAGACTGGGAACATTGCATCAAAATATGTAAATGAACCGTTGCTCCACTCCCTATAAACAAGACCAACAGTACTGTCTTCCAGCAATTGCTCGTATCTTACCTTGACCTGTACTCCTCGGAACGCAGGCGAGAAAGATACATGATAATATACACTTGAAAAGACTTAGAGGGACTAGTCCCAAATCTGCACACGGAAATCACTCCCTATGAAAACAAAAGACTCGGCAGGCGGTGTAACATCCTCCCAGTGAAAAGCATGGGCGCCATGAGTACGCTAGGAGAACACAATGTGTGTGTCAGGGGGCCCAAGACTGTAACTGCCTCCCAGCATACATAAGGGGAATTACCAATAGACCCCTGGCAGTCTTCCAAAGGTAACTGGACAGGCACCTAAAGTCAATACTTGACCAGCCGAGCCGTGGTTCGTACGTCGGTTTACGGCGCCAGCAGTAACAGCCTGGTTGATCAGGCCACGATCCACCACGAGGCCTAGTCATGGACCGGACCCCGGGGGTGTTGATCGCTGGAACACCCTCCAGGTATTACCTGGTAGAAATAAGGAGGACAGCGGCCCTATAGTCACTGGGAAAGGTCCAGCTATGGTAACCTTTACCATTATTCTAAAGAATTTGGAAGAGCTATGAAATATATCACCATTAAAACTGAAGAGAGAAGTTAAGGAGATGCTGGACTCTCTGGAGACAACATAAAATCTACCACCAGGGTAAGTTGACCCAGAAGCAGGAAGTAATGATTGTGGTGAAGTGGTAGTGAAGGATGTGGTGGGAATGGTGATATTAATGGTGGTGGCGGGCGTAGCGTAGTCATGGCGGGTGCTGTAGTGGTGGTGATACTGGACGTAGTGTTAGGTGTGGTGGATGAGTATTGGGCGTGTGGTGGACGTGAGTGGTGGGTGTGAGCATAGTAGGCGTGGGTGTGGTGGGCGTGGGAAGGTATCTCAAGGAGCCTGACGAGCTCCACCAGCTGGGAACCATCTGGGCAGGCACGTGGATGCTGCCTCATTAGATAAACTATCCTTAGTGATGCTCTCCCATGTAAGCTGAGAGTGCTACCAGTAGTTGTAGTGGTGATCCTCTGTTGTAGTGGTGAGCCTCTGTTGTAGTGGTGAGGCTGTGTTGTAGTGGTGAGGCTGTGTTGTAGTGGTGAGGCTGTGTTGTAGTGGTGAGGCTGTGTTGTAGTGGTGAGGCTGTGTTGTAGTGGTGAGGCTGTGTTGTAGTGGTGAGGCTGTGTTGTAGTGGTGAGGCTGTGTTGTAGTGGTGAGGCTGTGTTGTAGTGGTGAGGCTGTGTTGTAGTGGTGAGGCTGTGTTGTAGTGGTGAGGCTGTGTTGTAGTGGTGAGTGTGTTGTAGTGGTGAGTGTGTTGTAGTGGTGAGTGTGTTGTAGTGGTGAGTGTGTTGTAGTGGTGAGTGTGTTGTAGTGGTGAGTGTGTTGTGGTGGTGCAGTGTGGGGTGAGCGTGCTATGAGCTGTGATGGTGCTGTGAGCTGTGATAGTGTCATGTAAGGTGGTAGTGGTGCTGATAGATGGTGGTGATATATGGTATTGGTGGTGATATATGGTGGTGGTGGTGATATATGGTGGTGGTGGTGATATATGGTGGTGGTGGTGATATATGGTGGTGGTGGTGATATATGGTGGTGGTGGTGATATATGGTGGTGGTGGTGATATATGGTAGTGGTGGTGATATATGGTAGTGGTGGTGATAGATGGTAGTGGTGGTGATAGATGGTAGTGGTGGTGATAGATGGTAGTGGTGGTGATAGATGGTAGTGGTGGTGATAGATGGTAGTGGTGGTGATAGATGGTAGTGGTGGTGATAGATGGTAGTGGTGGTGATAGATGGTAGTGGTGGTGATATATGGTAGTGGTGGTGATATATGGTAGTGGTGGTGATATGGTAGTGGTGAGTGATATGGTGTGGTGTGATATATGGTGTGGTGGTGATATATGGTGTGGTGGTGATATATGGTGGTGGGTGGTGATATGGTGTGGTGAATGGTGGGTGATATTGGTAGTGGTGGTGATATATGGTAGTGGTGGTGATATATGGTAGTGGTGGTGATATATGGTAGTGGTGGTGATATATGGTAGTGGTGGTGATATATGGTAGTGGTGGTGATATATGGTAGTGGTGGTGATATATGGTAGTGGTGGTGATATATGGTAGTGGTGGATATATGGTAGTGGTGGTGATATATGGTAGTGGTGGTGATATATGGTAGTGGTGGTGATATGTAGTGGATTAGGAGTGGTGGTGATATAGTAGTGGTGGGATAATAGTTGTAGTGGTGATAATGGTAGTGGTGGTGATAATGGTAGTGGTGAATGGTAGTGGTGTGATAGATGGTAGTGGTGGTGATATGGTAGTGGTGGTGATATATGTAGTGGTGGGATATTGTAGTGGTAGGTGATATATGTAGTGGTGATATGGATGTGTGATAATGGTGGTGGTGGTGATATATGGTGTGTGGTGATATATGGTAGTGGTGTAGTTGTGATAATGGTAGGGTGTGTTGTAGTGGTGAAGTATGTGTTGTAGTGGTAGTGGTTGAGTGGTGGTGATATATGGTAGTGGTGGTGATAGATGGTAGTGGTGGTGAGTGGTGGTATGTAGGTGGATGAGTGTATATGTAGTGGTGGTGATAGATGGTAGTGGTGGTGATATATGGTAGTGGTGGTGATGATGTAGTGGTGGTGATAGATGGTGTGGTGGTGATAGATGGTAGTGGTGGTGATAGATGGTGTGTGGTGATAGATGTAGTGGTGGTGTGATAGTGGTAGATAATGGTAGAGAGTCAGAATGCATTTATTTTCTATTAAGAGTGATACAATGTCATGATCCATCAAGACTGTGGTACTAACACCTGCTGAGGCTGGGGATGAACACCTGCTGCTAGGCTGAGGATAACACCTGCTGCAGGTGAGGACTGAACACCTGCTGCTGGTGAGGGATAATGCGCTAGTTGAGTGGACTGACTGCTCAGTGTGATGGGTATGAACACTGGTTGGGACAGGGCTGTACTGTGCAGGTGAGGGTGATACGCTGGTATGTAGTGGATTAATTGTCATGTGTAGTGAGGGACTGATATGTAGCAGGGGTTGAGGTATGAAACCGCTGGACAGGGTGACAGGCTGAACACTGTGTCATGATGGGTGAACTGCTGCTTAGTGGTGTTATGTACTGAGTATATGCTATTGCATAGTGTGATAGGATGAAATGTGGTGAGAGACTGACATACCATTTGATAGTCTAGGCAGGTGGTGATACATGGTGTTGCTGAGGTGGTGATATGTGCAGCTGAGGATGGGATATTGTGGTAGTGTTGCTGCAGAGTGGACTGGAGTGTGTATATGTGTAGGATAAATGCTGATAGGCTGGGATGACACCGCTGAGGTGAGGGATGAACAGCTGATATGCTAGGCTGAGGATGATAATGCGCGCGCTGAGGGCTGAAACTTGCAAAGTGGGGATGAACAAGCTGTAGGTGAGATGATATCTATTATTCATTCAACTATTCCCAGTGGTTGGTCGATACTCTACTCGTGTCGATACCCAGCGTTGATGGATTTATATATGGTATGTATGACGATATAGGTAGGTTGATTATGGCAGCTGGCCGTGTATCATATTCGTCTGATACATGGATTCTCCAGATCGAGTGCATCATATAAAGTCGATAAATGTTGATCCATATGAGCAGACGTGGTATGAAGTGTGTGTGGTGTGGACAGGTGGCATAGTGGTGTGTTGGTGAAGGTGGGTGGCGACTATAAGTGGTGTGCTTGGTGAGGTGATCACACAGGCTAAGTGAGTGATTATGGTTGCAGGTGTCCCGACTAATGTGCTTGGTCTGATAGGTGTCCACGATAATGGTGTTTGGTTGAAAGGTGTCGGACACTAAGTGGTGTATTGGTGAAGGTGACTAGTGGTGTTTGGTTGAAGGTGTCCACACTAAGTGGTGTTTGGTTGAAGGTGTCCACACTAAGTGGTGTTTGGTTGAAGGTGTCCACACTAAGTGGTGTTTGGTTGAAGGTGTCCACACTAAGTGGTGTTTGGTTGAAGGTGTCCACACTAAGTGGTGTTTGGTTGAAGGTGTCCACACTAAGTGGTGTTTGGTTGAAGGTGTCCACACTAAGTGGTGTTTGGTTGAAGGTGTCCACACTAAGTGGTGTTTGGAAAGCAGCAGCAGCAGTTACACAGCTGTCTCGATGTAATCTCACAGCTGACCCGCTTTTCAATTTTGTGGATTTCGATCACATTTACTCAGCTGGAGTGGGGAAATGCACTCTGGGTTGGGGTTGGTGGGGCAGGGATGGTTCCTTCGAGTTGTTACGAGTGCGCGGGACTTCCTGCGCCGGCCGCCATACATCTGCGTCAACCGGAAGCGGTCAGTCCCGCCTCGCATCATTTGTTTCATCAACTGGTGTAGTTGCTTATCATTCCCTCTGTTTTAATGTGTGTGGACACCTAGTCATCACTCCTCTTAAATCAACTGTTGTCTTCATCATCCTTCCGTTTCATCTACTGAAACATTATCCTTGTAATTTCATCAGCTGTTAAAATATTAACCCTCTGTTTAATTATGTTGTTAAAGCAGCGCATTTACCTTCTGCTTTAATTGATGTGATTGATTGACGTGATTGATTGATTGACGTGATTGATTGATTGATTGATTGATTGACGTGATTGATTTACGTGATTGATTGACGTGATTGATTCATTCATTCATTCATTCTCTCTCTCTCTCTCTCTCTACTCGTGATCTGCAGACTTTTTTTCCCCCTCTCATGTATCCCTCATTTACTCTCTCATGCACTCCTCCTTTCCCATCTCTCCTGCACCCAACCTTTCCCATCTCTCCTGCACCCAACCTTTCCCCATCTCTCCTGCACCCAACCTTTCCCATCTCTCCTGCACCCAACCTTTCCCATCTCTCCTGCACCCAACCTTTCCCATCTCTCCTGCACCCAACCTTTCCCATCTCTCCTGCACCCAACCTTTCCCATCTCTCCTGCACCCAACCTTTCCCATCTCTCCTGCACCCAACCTTTCCCATGTCTCCTGCACCCAACCTTTCCCATCTTTGAAACTTATTCCCCTTCTATCTGGGTCTCTTCCACAGCCTGATTCTTCCGTTGTATTTTCCGTTAGTATACTATCTCCCTGTCACAAGTCCTATCATAGTATTGCTTACCCTATCTCACAGTGTTGTTGTCCCCACACACTGCCCTCCCTCACACCATCACCATACTATCACCCCGACACCACATCACCCCTACCACCGCAAGATGAACACCCTACCGAGTGGCAGCTTCCATATACTCTCTGGAGGTCACACTAATACCTGCAACTGCAGGTTCATTCCATACAAGGCATCATGCA
Source organism: Cherax destructor (assembly GCA_009830355.1). Taxonomy (NCBI): domain Eukaryota; kingdom Metazoa; phylum Arthropoda; class Malacostraca; order Decapoda; family Parastacidae; genus Cherax; species Cherax destructor. Next base: position 67,762 of record WNWK01005994.1, read on the forward strand.
CCATAGTGCACACACCACGTTCTTCGTCCCTGTAATGCTAGTCATGCACTAAACTTGTATTGCAAGACCAGGTACTAAAAAACCTGGATACCACGTGGATACACATGGTAGACACCACGTTGTCATCACACTTGTTACCTCATTCATCACTCAAAACTGCCAGCACTTGTGTGTTTCGTCTCATCATGCAGACGATACTGGGAGACTTGTACCTTCATTCAAATGTTTGAATGAATGGGCCACTTCCTGTGCATGAGACTCTCATAATTCATTATTTAACACCAGGGAAGAAAGGCGAAGTTATTCACTCATTTTTTTAAGATTTCAGTTACTAATCCGAGATAGAACACCATATAATAATCCTAGGCTTGTACCACACCTTGCTAGTAAGGGTCCTTGATACTGGTGCGAGGCTCTTCATCTAAGGACCTGTGCTAAAGTTCCTTGAATCAAGCCAGAAAGTCGCCCAAGTTCAAGCCGCTGAATGACCTCCACGGGTTCATTCAGTGCTCACCCCATGAATGCAATAATAATTATAATAATAATAATAATAATAATAATAATAATAATACACTTGCACCACAGGGATGGAGAATATTATAAGGAGACACACTGATGAATACAACTGGGAACTCTCGCTGTTAACATGGAAGGAGACTTTAGAGAGCCTTGAGTGACAGTCTTGGGATTCTGAGAGACTGCACCAACAGTGAGAACTTGTGTCTGCACTGCCTTTTAAAACCTCTTACTCTCCTCTCTACCTCATCCCTAAGCCTATGATTAAGATGCTTCCAATATTCCACGACATACTAGGCCAGTCGTGGCAGTGCTACCCACCTACATTATATTGTTTTCTGGACGCACGTGTGCCCCCCCCCCCTCAACCCAGCATACAAAAAACTTACAGAATCGTTTAATTTTAAGGAAGTGTAGTGAAAAATGACAACATTACAACTAAAGGATAAGACGCATCTCACATCGCACCATACCCTCGTACCACACCCTCGTACCACACCCTCGTACCACACCCTCGCACCACACCCTCGCACCACACCCTCGCACCACACCCTCGCACCACACCCTCGCACCACACCCTCGCACCACACCCTCGCACCACAACCTCGCACCACACCCTCGCACCACAACCCTCGTACCACAACCCTCGTACCACACCCTCGCACCACAACCCTCGTACCACACCCTCGCATCACACCCTCGCACCACACCCCTCTTACCACAACCCTCGTACCACACCCTCGCATCACACCCTCGCACCACACCAATCGTATCATACCCTCGCACCACACCCTTGCACCACACCTTTGTACCACACCTTTGTACCACACCTTTGTACCACACCCTCGCACCACACACTCCTACCATTCCCTCGCACCACACCACTACCATTACTCTACAACCACCATCCCCTGCCACATCACTACCCTTCCACTACAACCACCATCCCCTGCCACATCACCTACCCATCTCCTCTCTACAACCACCATCCCCTGCCACATCATACTTACTCCTTCCTCTCTACAACCACCATCCCCTGCCACATCACTACTCTTCCTCTACAACCACCATCCACTATCACATCACTACCCTCCCTCTATAACCACCATCCCCTCCCACATCACTACCCTCCCTCTACAACCACCATCCACTGCCACATCACTACCCTTCCACTACAACCACCATCCCCTGCCACATCACTACCCTTCCTCTACAACCACCATCCCCTGCCACATCACTACTCTTCCTCTACAACCACCATCCACTATCACATCACTACCCTCCCTCTATAACCACCATCCCCTGCCACATCACTACCCTCCCTCTACAACCACCATCCACTGCCACATCACTACCCTCCCTCTACAACCACCATCCACTGCCACATCACTACCCTCCCTCTATAACCACCATCCACTGCCACATCACTACCCTCCCTCTATAACCACCATCCCCTGCCACATCACTACCCTCCCTCTACAACCACCATCCACTGCCACATCACTACCCTCCCTCTACAACCACCATCCACTGCCACATCACTACCCTTCCACTACAACCACCATCCCCTGCCACATCACTACCCTTCTACAACCACCATCCCCTGCCACATCACTACCCTTCCTCTACAACCACCATCCCCTGCCACATCACTACTCTTCCTCTACAACCACCATCCACTATCACATCACTACCCTCCCTCTATAACCACCATCCCCTGCCACATCACTACCCTCCCTCTACAACCACTGCCACATCACTGCTACCACACGAACACCTCCCCCACAAACCCTCATAAACAATGCATGTATTTATCCCTAAGAATACTCGGCGTCTCTCATCTTGGCAAACCTCCGAATTTGATATTGGATTTCACACGCGTGGTAACCATCAGGGAAAGAAGTCAAGTTAAACCAAGGAAAAACTAAGATCCTCACTTCAGTAGTGCATAAGGTTGAATATTACTAATGTCAGGAGGGGGGATACACCCGCCTGTCTCCCAGCAATACGCCTCATTATGAAGACCTTCAGAATTTACGTCTAAATGTTTCAGTTTCAGCCGGTTAATATTAATTTGTCAAAGCTTCATTTTTTTGTTTCCCTGTTGATTCACTTTGATGCAGATTTGACTTATTATGGGACGATCGCTCTTTTGTTTAAAGTGTTTTTGAATTAGGCTCAACCTTGATTCGTTTTCTGCGTCTTGATTTAGAAAATGTTTGGTAAGAGTTAAAAGAAAAAATGGGAGATAAGCGTGACGAGGGTTGAGTAGAGGCGGGTGGAGAGGCAGCCTCATCTATGAGAGGGAGACAGCAGTGCTGTCTAGTGCAACAATTGTTAGACAGTAGCACAATGAGCTGGGTTCCAGGCTCATTGAAACTACTAGAGGCCCGTGGGCTGCCACTTTTATATTCGTGCCGAATAGGTAAAATTTGTCAATTAGCAAGAACTCGTTTAAAATTAAGCCCTTTCTAAAATTTTCTCTTATAGGTTTAAAGATTTTTTTTTCATTTATGTAAATGTAAAAATTAATAATTTTGTAAGAAAAAGAACCTTAGATAACTTACCTAACCTTATTATAACAAGCGCAATTTAATTTAGCCTAATCCAACTAAATATATTTTAGATAAGTTTACAATAATTTAATAAACAGTGAAATATATTTTTTTCGTTAGGTTCAGAATGATTTTTGTGATTATTGCATACACAAATTTTCGCTTTGCCTTATTCGGCAAGAAGAGCGTTGCTATTTAAGCCAAAATAGCAAGTTTTACCTATTCGGCACGACATATATATACATATGCATAGTATACATATACATACATACCATACTCACACATATATACTTACATATCACTATTTTAAAGAATGCGTTGTGTATTGTAGTTGTGTATTACAGGATGAGTAGTGAGGATACAAGACTGGGCGCTACGGCGCCGCGGGTCACCACGCTCACACACGCTACCACCAAGACTTCAGCTTCCCTAAGCGGCAAGAAGCCGCTAGCGTCTTCCCGCCGCCTCTGCGGACTCCTAAGTGTGCCCGTTGCAGGAACCACGGGGTGGTGTCTTGCCTGAAGGGTCACAAGAAGCTGTGTCGCTGGAGAGACTGTCGCTGTGCTAATTGTCTGCTGGTGGTGGAACGACAGAGGGTCATGGCGGCTCAGGTCGCTCTTAGAAGGTCAGTCATTATATTCATGTTCATGTTCATGTGCTTGACCCCCAAGCGCTCTAGCGCTTGGGAATAGAAGGTAACCAGCTCTGACCCAGGGTGAGACTGGACACCTCCATTTCCGTTAAGTTCTTCAACATATAACCACCTCTCTCTTCTCCCCTCCCCAGCAAGTACTTTAGGTGTTAGGTCATTAGCGTTCATTTGCAACTATGTCAAGAATCTACTTCTGAACGCTTTACTATACACATTAACATACAATCTAAGAAACTATTGTGTGTAGTAAAGCTTTAAGCCTTCAAGTGTACGTCTTTCATTAAGGTCGTAATTTACCCGTACACTAACATCAACACTAATCCCTGAACATGGAGATTAAATTCAAGCCAAGACACACAGTGAGATATATACTCATCTCTAGGGATATAGGAACAATCACTTCGGCAAGACTCATGCCCCATGCTAGGCGGGTCCACCTCACACCACAACATTACCACTTGTATGTTTGTAACCTTCACACAGCTCTATCCAAGGTATTAGATGACATTACCTCATTATGTTCTCCAGACAATGGACATTGTCCTCCAGGAAGTTGAACAGTGCTTCTATACCTCAATGTTTCTACTATAACCTGAAGCATCTTTTCCATATGTTGTGGGGTGTGAATACTATGCAGAGAACGCGTGATTATGTTAAACCATAAATCTGTGGAGGTCATTCAGCACTAGTGGTGAAGGCTCGATCCTCCGTTCGCTAAGCGTGATGCAGACACTACCTAACTGTACCTACCAAAGAAGGACATGATTTAGGTGCAGACGGGGAAAGCAAGATAGGTTAATCAAGAAGCTGTATAAATCTACTCAAATTTGGTGCGTGAAGGTGGTTTCTTGAGAGGTATGATCATTAGCTTTTTGCACTCTTGTGTAAGCCTGTTAGATCGGAATGTAGGCAAGCGGTTTCTGGGGTTTGATGTGGTGTTGGAGTGTGAGCAAGATAATGCCGGTGAAGGGATTTACAAAAATCAGTTACTCCGACTTGAGTTGGGAAAGTGAGAGGTATAGTGCACGCGTTCTGGACTTTAGATGGGATGTGCTGGTTCGCTGTTTATTCGGTCGTGATGGACCATAGTATGATATCAAGATATCTTATTAGTGGAAATAAGATACTAGACACTTACAAAAGATCCTTCGTTTGCTTGTAACAGAATGCGAAAGTTTTCAGTAAAATTAATATTTATAAAATAAATACGAGGAATAAACCGAATTCAATGTTAATGGTGCCTTACTAACTTGTGAATGTATAAGTGAGCAAGGATCTTATGTCAAGTTGAACCACTCCAAAGATATGGTCGTTTGTGTGTAGAATAGTAAGTTATTGTATAAGAATAATTTGTACAAGCGATCCTAAAGTTATTCTTATAACTATTCTTCAAGTTCGTCTACAGTATAATAGTGAAGTCAGTTATGAGAAACCAATATTTTCAGTCAAATTTGGGATGATGTGCTTACCATATCGATAGCCATTGACGCCACGGAACGAGTGAGGTTTGAACCCATGGCAAGCGAGTCTTGAAACTCACAGGCCAGTGCGTTAACCACTCGGCCAGTTGGTTAAAAATCTGCATTTGTGGTCACAGTGGTGACCCATACTAACTACCATATGGTGTATAGAATTATACCTAGTTGGATGAATTTTATTAGAACCATCTGGCCCAGTGGTTAACGCACTGACCTACGAGTTTTAGGACTCACTCGCCATAGGTTCAAACCCCACCCGTTCCCTGGTTTGTTTACAATTGTGTTAGTACGATTTCGTGAGTCATGATAGCCACTGAATATTGTATGGCTTGTATGGAGATTATTTTTTATTTTTATTTAAAACAGCTCTTATGCAAATGGTTATTAGAAATGATAATGCAAAACAACTCAATTATCAACTTATAACAATTTTGTGCGATAATAAGGATGAGTTAATAATAATTTAGTGAGCACTGTACGATAATTCCGGTAAAAAAAATAGTGGCATCCCTGGTGTAATGTTAGGTTATGCAGGAGTAAAGTGACCCTGAGGAGAGCGACGTACACTCATCATGTTACGCATTCATTCAACTTTTTGCCGCCTCACTGTGGCCGTCGTCAGCTGTAATACTTCACAGTTTGTTATGAAACACTTAGCTGCCGTGCCCCTCCTGAGAGAAACATCATCATCCCCTTCACCTCCTCACTCTTTGCTAGCTTCTGTTTACCCTCTCATGTTCGCTAAGTTGCTTGGCACTTCTCCCTCCTCGCTCCTCCATGGGCTGCAACACTATGTACATAATCCGCCTTGTTTACCGCCTAAGAGTTTCCCCTTTGTAGAGGGACAGCAAGATGTTAGTCGACAGCAGTGGTGAGTTAAAAAAAGAAGATGGTACTTGCCTTGTGATCAGAATATCAGCGAGGGCGGCAGCTATCAACTTGTTTGTTTAACAATTGTGTGAGTGAGAGAGCCTCTTTTGTACTACTGCACATTCACTCACACACCGTTAATATCTTGCATCCACATCTCACGCGATAGTCTCTGTCTCTCCGGTCCTTAATGAACAAGGCCAATAGACGATAAGAGCCTCAAAATAGCGGCAGAAGGAGGGGTGTAAGTGAGAAGCAGAGGTTGGCGCGAGCCAGCCAGCTGGGCCCACCTGGTGGCTGTGCAGAGTAATGGCCGACTGTTTACACTACACCTCCAGCCACCTTTCATGTCGCCTCGAGCCGCTAAGCAATAACACCCACTGCTATTTAGGGGTTAAAGGCACGCAGGCGTTCGTGCAACTCACTGTAAGACATGACTATATACATGTAAGGTGATGAACAAGAGTAGTCGAAGCCAGGCCACAAGAACACAGCTGAAATAGGTCAGCATTTAAAAACCATGACAAATGTGGCTTGATAATAGTTAACGATGGACTGAAACGTGTCCAGTGTGAATTATTTGTGAGAACTTATATTATTTTTTCTATAACACATCGAAAACCAGTGTATATAAGGCAATTAGCATATCAATATCGAGGATACTGTATAAATACTATATAAAACCAGGCCAGCCTTAAATGATGAATGTGAATGTCTCAAGAATATATTTAAAAGCTTAAGTAGATTTATAACCCACTGTGATAACAGTCGCAGAGCAACTTGCAATGTAAAGTGACTTGCAGCAGCCAGGATTAATAATAATGGTACATTTTCCGACAAAATGTTAGGTAAGAAGGACACAGATGCGACATTTTATTGTGGCAACGTTTCACTCTCCAGGAACGGCTTGACAAAGCTCCTGGAGAGAGAAACATTGCCACAATAAAAGTCACATTAGTTGCATGTGTCCTTTTACTCAACACAGCTAGAATTAACATGGTTAAGGGTACTTCAGATAGTTTGATATATACACAGACGATGATCGAACTAAATGTAAAATATGTAGTAAGCCTTGTGGTCACTGTCTTCAATACTGTGCCCTTTATTGTTCAGTGAGGATTATATATATACATAGTAGTCACCGGAAGAAAAATCTGTTTAGCAACTCTGGCTAAGAAGCATTTCATGTTTAAAATTTCATACAGCTTATCTTTCACTTCCATTCTTCTAGGCAACAAGCGTCTGAGAACAAGGATCAAGGTCATTCCATCTCCAGGGTGGAGTCGTCAGCCCCAGGTGCAGGAGAGTGCCCATCAAGCACCACCCAGCAGGAGTCTGCTGCCACCCTCGCTGCCAGGGCCAAGCTGAAGTCTGCTGAGGCCTTACTGGCACAGAAGAGACTGTACCAGCGACACCTCAGGTCATTACAGCAGTCAGCCCTAGCCAGAGACCTCATGACCAGTGAGTGCCTTCCTCCAGTCCTTACCGTGTTACACTATGTTAAACTGTTGCCATGTGACTGCTGACACACAATATTAGTTCCACATCCTCCCTAACCTTACACTGAAGCTATGGGATAGTAGGCCTGCGGTAGTGCCCCTTCCTTATGTTGTACGTTTCTTCGATCTATTCGCGCATTTAGCTTCTGCTTCCTCCTACGTCAGTCATCTTAGACAAGATTCGTTGACCATTTTCATGCGTGGGCGCTCTATATACAATGCTACATAGGCAAATCTCAAATTTTCTTGTGATAGGTGGAGACAAACCTCCTCTGAGACATCAAAATTTCAACTGTGGTATATCTCAGAAGAAGGTTGGTATATTTAATGGTGTGTGTAGATACCAGTTTGCCACTTTTAACCTCGAAATGGTATTATTCTAGCTTGAAGTATTTTGTCTTGATGCTGGTGAGGGGCTCTTGATCCAAGAAACTGGGCTTATCTTCATCTTGCCTGGATTGAATGAATATCTTTCAGATCACATGCGCTATTATGGCTTCTATGGATTTAGAATTTTCCTCTTATTAAAATATAACATTTTGAACGGCATCATCAGTGACTGATACATCGCATGAAGTAGCAAGATTGTGTACAATAAAGTGCATCTTCCGGTCAACTTCAAACTCAGTGCTGTTGTGTTTTTCTCAAATGAAAAAATCTCTGTTTGTACAAGTTATCACGTGCCAGTTTTATTACTCAAATGGGTTTCTGTGAAATAATTGGAGAATGTCTTCTGATTATTTATTAATAAATCAGTCTATTTGACTATTCTAGATTAAATCAACTTTATGTTCTTTAATGTGTCTATAACATGTATGCGCCCCAAAGACCATTGTTAAACAATCTATGTTATGTACACTAGCTTACATAGAACTAACTTTCCTAAAAGTCTGTTAATCTAAAAAAAAAAATTATTTTGGCCTGTGTAGGTTCCTTTTTTTTTGGGGGGATTTTCAACACTGAAATGTTGCTTTTAATGGGAGAATTTCTGAATGTTGCATATGCTTAACTTCAATCCTTCCATGCTGATTACCTGATGCCGCAAAATCTGAGCTGTTTCAAGCATGCTTGTGTATTCATGGATATTGGTCTCTTTGGTCCCTCTGAAGATTTAAATTATAATTGGGTCTGTGTATATCTTAGTTTACCACTTTTATTGAACAATTTTGGATATTAGTTTCCATATGGCGACTTGTGAATGCCTCTTTTGTTTCCCTTCAAATCTTCAAAACTAATATTTAACTGCATTATCAACTTATGCCGCACTCTGCACTATTCATTAATTCAAGAACCCTTCGCGAGCCTCGAGGCACCGTCCTTAAAGAGGAAATGCCATGGGTCTGTAATGAGCCAAGGTTGAGTAGTGACATCAATGTGGCACTTAGCTCTCACACGGAGGTCACTTGACTTCCTGTATATAACTACGCACATGTGTATGTATTACCAGAACTGCGATTACGTGTACGTGGTGACAGGAATGTAAACATGGACGGAACAACGTCACTTCCTGGCTATAGTTTTAGTTGCATCTCTCTCTCCATCACTCCATCTCTCCCTCCCTTCCTTACTTTTTCCCCCTCCCTTTCTCTTTCAGTTCTTTCTAACCTGCATCTTTTTCTTCCTTTCCTCTCTCCCTCGTTTACCTCCCTCAATCACTCTTTCCTTCCACCCTCTCCCCCACTTTCTTTCACCCTCCCCTCATTCCATCCCCCCACACTTCATTCCCCACTATTTTTCCACTAGTGGTGGTGAATGGAGAGTGTGTGAGTGGAGACGTAACGAGCGGGGTACCTCAGGGACGCTCCTTACCCAATTTTTTTCACAGTTTACGTAAATGAGATGAAAACGGGACTAACATCTAAATAGCAAGATTCTCTGATGACACGAGATTGAGAAAGAGGATGCATCAGTGGCCGATTGTAGGAGGATTAGAAGACTTTCTTGGGGTTATTAACCTTGGAAAGTTTACAATCCACGATTATCTAAGAAAGAAGCAAGTGTGGCTTGCTTCCATATTGAGAAGCCAAAGTTATCTAGGATGCTGCCCACAACAGCCAATTACCTGTTAGGTATCAATTGGTAGGTGAACAGTTGGGGTGGGCACACCTGCCTGTACAAGAACTAAGAACAATTCAGCAGGCCTACTGGCCCATACTAGGCAGCTCCAACTCTCGCCCACCCACACCCATGTGCCCGACCAACCTATTGTATATATAATAATAATATCTTTATTTACTACAAGTACATGTACAAGGTATACAGGCCTAGCCGACATCAATGACATACTGTACTACTATATAGAAAGCCCCTTGTTATGCAGAGCATATCGGGCAAATTAGGTCAGTTTTGTCCCAGGATGCGACCCACGCCAGTTGACTAACACCTAGGTACCCATTTTACTAATGGGTGAACATAGACAATCGGTGTAAGGAAACATGTCCGATGTTTCCACCCCTTCGCCGGGAATCGAACCTGGACACTCACCGTGTGAAGCGAGAGCTTTTGCCACCAGGCCACGGGGCACCGTGGCCTCCCAGTTCTTGCCTCAATACTACTACCTGGGAGTTTCTTCCACTCATCTAGAACTCTACTATCAAACCAGTACTTTCCTACATCATTTCTAAATCTAAATTTCTCCAACTTGAATTCACTGCTGCGAGTCTTGTATGGCCTCCCTCGGAGGGGACCGTAGAGATCAACACAGTGGTCGGAGACTTCGAAGAAGTATTTCAATGGTGTAACAAAGCCCATTTTGCATATAAATGTGAAACGTGAAAAGATAATATCTGGAAACTCACCAGCCGAGAAAAATTAGAAGAATATTCGAGCAGTTGGTAGCAATGACCTCAAACTAAAGAATTTCAAGGTGAGAGCAACATAGCTGACAGAATGCTAAGCTTCGTAAAAAAAAGTCTTATCAAACCTGACTCAACCCGTCCTCAGATTCATTAGTTACTCGTGCAAGTAGGAATAACAACATAAACGATACTATCCAGTGGCTATATCCACTGGATAGTATGCTGTGAGCAGCTATCATAAGACAGGTATAGAGAGCCTAGTGACGATGATGATCAACACTAAACAAAGTATGATAATAAATTATACTACAAAATCCGACACCAACTCTCAACTGAATAATTTTATGACCCACAAAGTGTGTAAAATTGTATTACCGCCTTTCTCATTGCACTCTTCTATTAGTTTTACATTTCCTTATTTAAAATTGCATTTTATATCTATAATAGAACTGTTAGCCTACATGAATTACTGGTGACAGTCTACTCGGTTGGATAATTGGTTACCTATCAGAATATTTTCTACTTTCTACCAATATTTTAGAAGCGAGGCGAGAGAACCATCCCTAGGTACATCACATCGCGGAGCCCCCCCTCCCTCAAGGAAAATATAGAATATAACTTTCGTATTTCTGCATCTAGCATTAGGAATAATGCTACATATATATTGAGGTAAACAATGAATGTTGTAGGAATGTTATTATATTCATGGAGAGCGCTAAACCCGTAGAACTATATAGCGCATGTGGGGGGGGATGGAAGGTATTCAGGCTCAATTCAGGGAACCGGAGCACAAATCCAATTCCCTAGATCAAGAGCCCCTCACCAGCGTCAAGGAACCTCTCTTGAGGGGTGTTGTAGGAATGAAGTAGAAGTTTGTGATCTATAATTCACTATGGTAACTAGATGTACATAAGCATGTTTACGGAGCAACTTGCAATGTAAACATACTGACTGTTGTAGAGCCAGGGTTAGCCTAGCTTGGTTACAAGTACTTATGGCAATTTGGCATACCGATTTGGAGGGTATTCCGGGGGTCAGTGCCCTAGCGGCCAGGTCCATGACCAAGCATACACATAGTTGATGATCAGACTAAATGTAAAGCATGTGGTCAACCTTATGGTCACTTTCTTAAATGTTCATTCATGTTCTTGACTGTCCACGTACTGAAGAATATAGATAAACAGTATTATAATAACCCATAATGATGTCATGTTATTAATGAAAATAAGATGGATACATTTGATTGCAATAGATAAGACAATTGCATACTGTAAATCCAACTATACTCCTGTTAACCCCTTCTGGGACCTTGTTCCTAGGCTTTATGTGTGTATCCATGTGTTTTTGTGGTGCCGCCCACAGGACGGATATAGCCGCTTCGGCGGCAAAAAAAAAAAAAAAAAAAAAAAACTAAGGGAGGCGATCTGAGCCCTATGATATTTAATATAGGTGTAAACAACGACATCATCACATCCACACAATAAGGCATAAGTGAACGAGTACCATTCTTAATGAATTTTAAATATTAAACTGACAGACTCGTCATACTGGCATCGAATAAGATATTAACAAGCAAACGACCTGATCCATCCATCATCAGCTACGTTAAATCTTAGTGTAGTTGAACCTTCCAGTAACTCCACTATTCTACAACTGTATTAAAAATACTAAGATAGGCTTAATACTCTCAGTGGTTGCCGGTTACAACCCAAACTATGGAACAGAGAATGATTCACATATCCTATACTAGAACTTAATAGCTAAAACAAAACGCTTCGACCCTTGGAACCAATGAAAAGTGAGCCCCTCAGAATTATCCTTATCTGTTTTAAAACAATCCAGGGGTTTAATATGAGGAAGGATCTTTTGTATTCCACTATCAATGACAGGAAACTTGAACTTAACATTGTACTTGGTAGTAAAGTGTTGGGAAATGAACCCCTCACCATCTTTCGCCTAGTTGTTAACATATCAGCAGATTATATCTAATGTTGGAACAAAATACAGAGTCCACTGGCAAGACTCATTTGTTTCCACCTGTCTAGATATGAATTATAGTAACTAGGTTGAGTTAGACATAAGAATTAACAACTGGGCTTCTACATTACAAACTGAATTGTTTACCATCCTAGTGACACTAAAATTTTGATAATGAACTCGACTCCTCGATCATTACTGAAATTGTCGTCACTGAATGCACCTGACTAACATGCTCATTGTTGATGCTAGGTATTTATGTTAAAAATTCTGAGAAAGAATTCGATGTACAATTTGCGTCGAGTCCATCTCACACTGAATAATTCCTACATGATAAGGTTGATAATGATACAAATCAAACTCTTTCAAAGAAATTTAATACAACCTTGGTCTGTTTGGGTCAAGTATCAGAAAATAATATAAAGAGAGAATTAAATACTGATTTTGAAAGTCATAGGAATGTAGTTAGAAGCTCGAGTACATTTATAACCCTCTATCATAATACCAACATAGATAAGCTCATTTACGGAGCAACTTGCAATGTACACACTGACGGATGTAGTAGTCGAGCTTAACCTTGGCTACAAGAACTGACATTTTGGTAATGCAGATGATAAAAAATAAATGTAAAATATATAGTCAGGCCAATGTTTATTTGTCTGAACACTATGTACTTGACTGTTCACTTATTGAGGGGTATATCAACAGAACAATAACCTATATAAGTTAGAATGTCTTGTAAGAGAAATTATGTTAAAAACGTTGAGCATGTATTTTAAATTCGGATTAATATATGTATATGTTAACCCTTTTAGGACCTAATCCCTAAACCTTTGGTGTATCCATATGCTCTTGCATTTCTGTCTACAGATTGGATATGGGTTGCATAATAAGCTGTCTCAGCAGCAGTTTAAAAAAAGGAAGGAGTGGGGGGGAGAGGTTCAGAAAGGATAGAGAACAAGTCTGAGGCTGATAAAGACACATGTGATGTACTCCATACAAGATTACAATATTTTCCACAAGTGAGTATGAACCGGGTCCTGAAATCAGAAGAAAACCGTGGAATAAAGCAAGGGTGAGGGATATATAAATATAAGATAACCTGGAAGAGGAGAGAGTTGAAGACGAGGCTACAGGTGCTGATTGTGATGATTGGCACATTAAGACGCGAGAAACAGGACTTACCAGACAGCTAGAGTACAAAGAAGTGCCATTCTTAGAAAAAAAATGTGATACACAAAGCCCCAAACTACAGATCATTATCCTTAACATGAATACGGTGAGAAGATTGTATAAAAGATACTGTTGAAGTATCTAGAACAGAGGCTTTTATCATAAAGTTCCAACACGAGCTCAAATACGGTAAATCCTCTCTCACCAGCCTTAGAAAAAATATGAGTGACTGATGGAAATTAGAAAAGTAAAAGATGCAGGGAATTTGCACGTGTAAAATGTCAAAAAGATTCGCCACTGTCCCGCTGGAATCAATAGAAACGAGTCTACAAGACTGGATGACATGGAAGTGCGTCCATAAATGGAGTATTTTATGATGTAAATGATTTACAAAACTGACAAGTTGAAGAATCAGACACTTGTGCAACATTTGGTAATCTGGATTTGTCCAAGAGTAACTCCGCCGCCTCCTGCTTCCACTCACCTGACTGTGGTATGTAAGCCACTTCTCCGAACACATGCTGTACTTTTCTCAAGATTGATGTGGTAGTTTGGAAGGTCATCTGAATTGTAAAGTAAAGTAAATATCAGAACACTTCTGGCAAGACAGTAATTGAGTGAATTACAATTAAAATGTTTTCTTTGTCGGGTCACTCTACCTCGGTGGAAAATTGTCGGTGTAAAAAAAAAAAAGGAAAAGGCTTCTGCTTATTTTTACTAATGATGTAAACCCGACGAGAAGAATAAAAACATAAGACGACTGCGAGAAGACTTGGACATAATGTACGAATGGTCCAGGAAGTGGTTGCTAGTATTCAACCAAGATAAAAGGACCTGGTGGTACAGACATTTATACACACATCTCTCGATGTATATATAAATTGGATATAACCAAACGCACATGCATGGCAGGCAACTGAAAGAATTGCCTTCGTGAACTTTATAAGGAATCATTCAAGACAGTTTATTGTATATCATTCTGTCACTCCTTGAGTAGGCATCACTAACTTGAATCCCACATGAAGTTTACCACAAATTCTAAAATGGTTAAGAGGTTGCTATTGAACTTATTTCAGAGATGAAGAAGCATGACTTACTAAAAAAAGGTTACCAAAGGTGAGCCTCACGTCACTTGAGAAGCGAAGAGCCAAGAAGATATGATCTATTTGCACAAGATACATAGATACACACACGGGATATCGAAAGCTTAGGCAAAGGCTGACGCTGGGAGACCAGTGAGAGGGCACAGACAGCAAAGAAAAAGCGAGCATACAGATGAACCAAAGGGACGTTCAAAGTGGCCTTTCAGTGTAAGGGTGTTAAAAGAAAATGAGCCAGGAAATGAGGTGATGGCGGCAAACTTCGTGCACGTTCAAGAGTAGGTACGGCAATACTCATGGGGATAGTACACAATTGTGCTGCCGAGCCAGCAGCTGGAACTCGACCCCCGCGATCACAACTAAATGAATACACAGTTATTACACTACCAGCAACACCCCCAGCAACACAACACTACCAGCAACAACCCCAGCAACACAAACCTACCAGCAACAACCCCAGCAACACACAACACTACCAGCAACACCCCCAGCAACACAACACTACCAGCAACAACCCCAGCAACACACAACACTACCAGCAACAACCCCAGCAACACACAACACTACCAGCAACAACCCCAGCAACACACAACACTACCAGCAACAACCCCAGCAACACACAACACTACCAGCAACAACCCCAGCAACACACAACACTACCAGCAACAACACTACCAGCAACAACCCCAGCAACACACAACACTACCAGCAACAACCCCAGCACACACAACACTACCAGCAACAACCCCAGCAACACACAACACTACCAGCAACACACAACACTACCAGCAACAACACTACCAGCAACAACCCCAGCAACACACAACACTACCAGCAACAACCCAGCAACACCACTACATTAGAGGTTCGACCGTACACACAAGGAACATCCTTCCCTCACTGTATCATAACATGTTCAATGGGAGGCAGCAGTGTAACTTCCTGTCTCTCTCCCTCCCCATCCAACTACTTTCAGCCTCCCTTCCCCATCAGTCTCCTCCCAGCCCCAACACCCCCATCCACCCGGGGCCAGCTGGGCCAGCAAGGACCTCCTTGTGTCTGGACCGGAAGAACCCATGGGTATGTTCCTTTCCCACTGACTGGGTCAACAGTAGTGCCTCTGTCCCGCTCGTAACTCAACCCTGTGTTTCCTCTATTCCCCGCCCGCCACGCCCACGCCCAACCCACACCCATGCTAGAGGGAAGATATAACGACAAATACTCGGACGATTTAATAGGGTGGACAGGGATAGGGTGTTCGAGAGGCAGGAAAAAAGTACACAAGGAGTTGGTTGGTAGTTAGAGAGACGAACGACTCTTGTCGAGTAAAAATGCAAGAGAACCTACACCAGCGTCCACACCTACACCAGCGTCCACACCTACACCAGCGTCCACACCTACACCACGTAGCTACACCTGGAGTTTATCTGAGTCACTTCCGGAGGTCACCGCCCCCGCGGCCCGGTCCCAGACCAGGCCTAGTAGCTGCCCTGATCGATTAAGCTGTTAGTGCCCGCCGCCCGCAGTCCAACGCATATACCACAGCCCGGCTGATCAGGAACTGTTTTTTGAGGAATCTGTAGAGTTCCCTCTTGAAGACAGCTAAGTGTTTGTTGGTAATCCCCTTTATGCATGAGGGAAGGGTGTTGAGTCGTGGTCCCTAAACACTTAATGAGCTCTCTCGGTATACTTATTGTTCCCATGCTTTTAACTGAAGGTATCTTGCACCATCTTCCAAGCCTCGTTTTCATATGTAGTTATTTCGGTGTGCAGGTTTGGGACTAATCCCTCCAGAATCTTCCAGGTGTAGATTATGATGCATCTTTCTCGGCTGCTTTCCGAGTACAATTCTAGGGACTTCAATTGTTTCCAATAATTTAGGTGCTTGATATGAGTATATGAGCTGTGAAGGTTTTCTGCACATTCAGTAATATTCCAACCTAGAGATAACAAGTGAGCTGAAGATTATCCTTTGCTTGGCATCTCGTGTTTTAAAGGTTCTAGTTATCCAATCCATTTTTCTTACAGCTGTGATAATATTTTGCTCCTTGATTAAGATCTTCTGACAATATAACTCCACGTTCTCTCACATTTGATATACGTTCTATTGGTTTATCTTTTACTCCGATTTTGTTTCCTCCATTCTTCCGTGACTTAGTAACTGAAATTTGTCCTCAATAAACATGATATTGTCAGAAACCACTAAGAGACTTGTTTTATATCAGCTTGGAGTGGCTCCTGTGTCTTCTATGGTTGCTACTTCCAAATTCTAGTATTTACAAAGGATGATAGTGTTATGATTTATGTCCCTGTCTATGTTAGAAATCAGTGACTTCTTCGAAGTCATTTGGGGTTAGTTATATATCAGATTAAAGATGTCTGTACCATTTTGTCTCTCATTCATGTAGAACTCATTTGGGTCTTCTATCTTTAGACCAAATAAATGGCTCACCGAACACACATTTCTTCGCTGTCAGTGTCTCATCTCCTTCAATCAAACACCCGATACTTACGAATTTCAGTTCACACTGTCTGTCTTGCGCTTTGTATGATGTATTCAATGTGAACTGTGGTTTCTAATTCTCTAGTTGGTGCTGCTTTACGCCCTTTAAACATCATTACTGAAGCACTGTTTACTCTCGCGACACCAAGTGCTGGATATAAATGGTATAAAATACCGACACAATGGAAAAAAACCCACATAAGCAGTATGATGTGATCCTATATTGACAACGTTTCGCCCACACAAACATATCTTGACACCCAGTGCTGCCCACACCCAGTGTCACCCTCTCCTGCTTGACACCCAGTGCTGCCCACACCCAGTGTCACCCTCTCCTGCTTGACACCCAGTGCTGCCCACACCCAGTGTCACCCTCTCCTGCACTTGGGACAAGACTAACAATTTAGAGAAACAATTTATACAAGGGATATAATCGTGCCTTTCATAGTTCAAAATAAATTCACTGCATCACAACCAGCTCTACTGTTTGCACAGTACTGTACTTCAACAAAGACCATCACACTAACCACCTCTAAGTCTTTAACACTTTCTCACTCGCTATAAATTCACCAATATTTTTTTTTTCACAAGTGTTAAACTCTTAAGCATCACATACTGCCTGGGGGATGGAAAGGAATCGGGTATCATCCAGGTAAGGTAGCTCCAATTCTTTGTATGAAGAGCCCTTCACTACCATCAAGAGACCTCCCCTTGAAGGGACCCAAGAACCACAGCTATCAATAGTTCCCGCGGCTCTTGTGTAGTTTACAACTGCACCTGCCACGCTCCTACCTGACTCATAATATCCAGTTCAAGAGTACTTTACTATAATCCTTATTGTAAGAATGAAACTGTCAGCGTATATACACACACATACATCTGTGTGTATACTCTTGCATGAGCTAGGCAGGAGTGCTAGTCCATAGTGTGTCGTACGAGAGCAGCAGTTTTGTATAAACTGGTAATACACACAGTTCCAGCACCTACGAGCAACATCTTAGATATGGTCGGCACTTGAGTAGCAAAGCTGTAATTGATATGCAACACACTCTTGGTGGTCATGTACCAAGCAACCACTCACCCACCCACCCACCAACACCCACATACACACACTACTCAACCATAATTTCTCCAGGGACTGATAACTTTCGTGTAGAGACCGGATGGGGCGATTACACCACCTCTTCATTCATGTCTGTTCGGTGTGATTTCCTCTGTCCATCTCTCCTCCCATTACCCTCACCCACCTCGTCCTTGAGTGCTGAGTTTAAGTGAGTGGGACTCTTCCATGATGACACTTCGTCATTCGTTCTCTCTAGGTTGGAATATTGCCGTGTTCTAGAGAGAACCTTCACAGCTCGTATAAACAGTCAAGTACCTAAATTACTGGGAGACCTTGAAGTCCTTAGAACTGTACTCCTTAGAACGTAGCCGAGAAAGATTAATCATAATCTCCACCTGGAAGATCCTGGAGGGACTGGTCCCAAATCCATACACCGAAATTACTACTTATGAATACCGGCTTGGCAGACGGTGCAGGATACTTCTGATGAAGAGCAGAGGACCGATGATAATACAAAGATTACTCAATATATTTATCCAACCTATTTTTAAAACTACACTACGTCTTAGCTTCTATGACGGTACTCGGGAGTTTGTTCCACTCATCCACAACTCTGTTACCAAACCAGTGATTTCCTATATCCTTTCTGAATCTGAATTTTTCCAACTTAAAACCCTTGCTACGAATAATGTCTTGGCTAGATATTTTCAGCAGGCTATTTACTTCCCCTTTATTTATTCCTGTTTTCTATTTATACACCTCAATCATATCCTCCCTAATTCTACCCCTTTCTAGAGAGTGCAGATTCAGGGCCCTAAGTCTATCCTCATAGGGAAGATTTCTGATACATGGAATCAACTTTGTCATCCTCCTTTGTACGTTTTCCAGTGCATTTATATTCATTCTATAATACGGTGACCAAAACTGTGCAGCATAATCTAAATGAGGCCTAACCAAGGATATATAGAGTTGAAGAACAACCTGAGGATTCCTATTATTTATGCTCCTTGATATGAAGCCAAGGATTCTGTTTGCTTTATTGCGAACACTTATGCACTGTTGCCTTGGTTTTAGATTACTGCTAATCAGAACTCCTAAATCCTTTTTTCCAATCAGTAATATTAAGATCTACATTAGTTTATATGTGGCATGGTTATTTTCTTGTCCAATGTTTAGAACTTTGCATCTGCCACTTCTCCGACCACTGCATCAGTCTATTCAAATCTTCCTGGAGTGCTCTAATGTCCTCATTAGAATGAATTAGGTGACCTATTTTGGTGTCATCAGCAAACTTGCTTATGTCGCTTTTTATTCCCTCATCAATGTCGTTTATATAAATTGTGGACAACAAGGGACCCAACACTGACACCTGTGGAACACCACTCGTGACAAGTTCCCACTCTGATTTCTCCCCATTGATGCAAACTCTCTGCTGCCTATTTGTCAACCATGCCTCTACCCAGGAAAAAATTTCTCCTCTTATTCCGTGTGCCCAATAGCCTCTGATATGGAACTCTATCAAAAGCCTTATTGAAGTCCATATACACAATATCATATTCAATACCATGATCTACCTCCTCATATACCTTAGTGAAAAAAGTTAGTAAATTCGTAAGACTGGAACGCCCCTTTGTAAAACCGTGTTGAGATTCATTAATCAATTTATGCCTTTCAAGATGGCTACGAATTGCTTCGGCATTTATTGATTCCATAAATTTTTCCCACTATGGAGGTCAGGCTTATTGGTCTATAGTTCGAAGCTAAGGACCTGTCACCTGCCTTGTAAATAGGTATTACATTTGCCATTTTCCACTTGTCTGGCACTATGCCAGTTTGCAGTTATATGTTGAAAAGACTAGCCAAAGGTTTGCTAAGTTCCTCTTTACATTCCTTTATAACCCTAATTTATTATTTCTGGAATTTCGGCACTTTAGTAGCGTAAAAACTGAGAGGAAATAAGAGTTAAAAATTTCACACATTTCCTTATCACTGTCAGTGATCTGACCAGAGTTACTTTTAAGTGGGCCAGTCTTGTGCCTAGTCTTACTTCTGTATACCTGAAAGAAACCTTTTGGGTTAATTTTCGAATCCCTTGCGACTTTAGCCTCAATCTCTTTTAGCTTTTCTTATTCCCTTTTTTATTTCTCTAACTGAATATACTGATTTCTTATCTGCCCATCCCCTCTTCCGATACGCTTATATATGACTCTCTTTTGACCAATGAGATGTTTTAATCTATTGTTTATCCATTTTGGATAAACAAGATCGAGCCACAGTAACGTTTGAAAACGATTCTTCAAGATACATGCAGTACAAAGTTTTTTCTAAGAGAAACAATAATACAGTCTAATAGGACACATTTATTGAAAACGTTACACTCCATAGATCTTCATCGCTTCATGTACAAGGTTTCTTCTCACACTCTTGCTGCCTTCCTTATACACCAGAAACACTGGCAACCTGTGTTGTTGCAGACTGTCGTGGCTCGCAGCCACGAATATGAAATTCCCACGCAAAATGCGTTATAAAACTCCCGCCGTGCTGGAGTACATCAACAATGTGTAAGATAACTTCAGACTTCTGAAAATATTCAAGTGTTGGGTAAGAGGTATCCAAATACTGATTGTTTATTAGGATTGTGACGCTAAAGCGGCTAGTTTACTGTGCCCCTCATCTGTTTTGTGGACGGTAGAGTAATGGTGCAGCAACCAGGGCTCAGAAGGGTGAGCAGGAGTACATCTGGACGTGTATCTGCAATTGTCTTGTTGCAAATAAATCTACTGTATTTAAGGACAAATTTCCGTGTCATTCATTCCCATGTTTTACTCACTGTGTATGTGGTTAAGTGCCTGCCTGTCTGTGTCTCTCTGTCTGTCTCTCTGCGTCTGTCTGTGTCTCTCTGTCTCTCTGCGTCTCTCTGTCTCTCTGCGTCTGTCTGTGTCTCTGCGTCTGTCTGTCTCTGCGTCTGTCTGTCTCTGCGTCTGTCTGTCTCTGCGTCTGTCTGTCTCTGCGTCTGTCTGTCTCTGCGTCTGTCTGTCTCTGCGTCTGTCTGTCTCTGCGTCTGTCTCTGCGTCTGCGTCTGTCTCTGCGTCTGCGTCTGTCTCTGCGTCTGCGTCTGTCTCTGCATCTGTCTCTGCGTCTGTCTCTGCGTCTGTCTCTGCGTCTGTCTCTGCGTCTGTCTCTGCGTCTGTCTCTGCGTCTGTCTGTCTGTCTCTGCGTCTGTCTGTCTGTCTCTGCGTCTGTCTGTCTGTCTCTCTGCGTCTGTCTGTCTGTCTGTCTCTGCGTCTGTCTGTCTGTCTCTGCGTCTGTCTGTCTGTCTCTGCGTCTGTCTGTCTGTCTCTGCGTCTGTCTGTCTGTCTCTGCGTCTGTCTGTCTGTCTCTGCGTCTGTCTGTCTGTCTCTGCGTCTGTCTGTCTGTCTCTGCGTCTGTCTGTCTGTCTCTGCGTCTGTCTGTCTGTCTCTGCGTCTGTCTGTCTGTCTCTGCGTCTGTCTGTCTGTCTCTGCGTCTGTCTGTCTGTCTCTCTCTCTCTCCCTCCCCGTCACTTGCTCCTCCATGCAACTCTCTCTCTCTCTCTCCCCGTCACTTGCTCCTCCATGCAACTCTCTCTCTCCGTCACTTGCTCCTCCATGCAACTCTCTCCGTCACTTGCTCCTCCATGCAACTCTCTCCGTCACTTGCTCCTCCATGCAACTCTCTCTCTCCGTCACTTGCTCATCCATGCAACTCTCTCTCTCCGTCACTTGCTCATCCATGCAACTCTCTCTCTCCGTCACTTGCTCCTCCATGCAACTCTCTCTCTCCGTCACTTGCTCCTCCATGCAACTCTCTCCGTCACTTGCTCCTCCATGCAACTCTCTCTCCGTCACTTGCTCCTCTATGCAACTCTCTCTCCGTCACTTGCTCCTCCATGCAACTCTCTCCGTCACTTGCTCCTCTATGCAACTCTCTCTCCGTCACTTGCTCCTCCATGCAACTCTCTCTCCGTCACTTGCTCCTCCATGCAACTCTCTCCGTCACTTGCTCTTCCATGCAACTCTTTCCGTCACTTGCTCCTCCATGCAACTCTCTCCGTCACTTGCTCCTCCATGCAACTCTCTCTCCGTCACTTGCTCCTCCATGCAACTCTCTCCGTCACTTGCTCCTCTATGCAACTCTCTCTCCGTCACTTGCTCCTCCATGCAACTCTCTCCGTCACTTGCTCCTCCATGCAACTCTCTCTCCGTCACTTGCTCCTCCATGCAACTCTCTCTCCGTCACTTGCTCCTCTATGCAACTCTCTCTCCGTCACTTGCTCCTCCATGCAACTCTCTCTCCGTCACTTGCTCCTCCATGCAACTCTCTCTCCGTCACTTGCTCCTCCATGCAACTCTCTCCGTCACTTGCTCCTCCATGCAACTCTCTCCGTCACTTGCTCCTCCATGCAACTCTCTCCGTCACTTGCTCCTCCATGCAACTCTCTCTCTCCGTCACTTGCTCCTCCATGCAACACACTCAATACAAGGTTGTTTCAGCCTTCCGACTTTATAACCTTTCAACAATTTATGATCATAACCTTTCCGCTTCCTTCAGCTGCCATCATTTGTTTTACTCACACTGCCGCGGCGTTAAACCAAACTCATTGTCATTTTTTTGTTTATTCTGGTTGATTTTGATGAAAGTAACATACAACTGCGGGCTTCCTTCAAGGTGGTAGGCGAATAAGCAAAGATGCTGCAGCCGCGCCCTCGGATCAACACCATATGATCATACGTCAAGAGGTGATCACATAGTTAACGATTTGTAGCGTTACACGCACGAGGTGTAGCGTTGCACGCACGGGGTGCAGTGTTGCACGCACGGGGTGCAGTGTTGCACGCAAGGGGTGCAGTGTTGCACGCAAGGGGTGCAGTATTTCACGCAAGGGGTGCAGTGTTGCACGCACGCAGGGTTTGCGTAAGGGAACACCGCCTCAGTAGCACAGCTGGAGTCTCTCTGCAGCTCGGATTTATACGTGTTTGTGTATCTTCGTAATAATCGGTGGCGGTCATGTTACGGAGGCGGTGGTGCGCGTCGGTTGGCGGCGCGATATTCAGCGCTCCGGAAGTTTGTTTACTGCCAATAACTACGAAAGTAAACATTGAAGAACCTTAGGGCAAACTCACTACCCACACCAAATTGTTATTAATCATATTTTATATTCTAATTCCCTAAACAATGAATGATCCTTACGGATTTAACAGTTTCTGACAACAACAACAACAATAATAATAATAATAATAAATCAAGATAACTTACAAATGACTGGTGAATGACTGACAAAATTCAAGGTTCTATTTTCTTGTCAGTGAACGGAAGATCGAACCTCCACCACTCTTCGTGTGCTAAATTACCCACACGGGCTTAACACTTCATATAAATATACTAATTATAATCGCCCCTTAATTCTAAGTACCCGTAATTAGTGTGTACCGCCAGTTTCCTCAGTCTCCATTGATTTATGCACGTTCTTTACCCCTGGAAAATATACTCGCTATATTTAATGCAAATTAATGTATATTTCAGTACCGCTAACCACTAGCAACGAAATAAATGTGCAGCTTTTACGTCTGACAGCTGTGGATATACCATAATGTCTTAAAACGTTGGAATCCACACGTAAGAAGCGACGATCTTCACACTGTCGACCTTCCAGTTTAGTGTGATGGAAAAGGTTATGACAACCGACAAGGTGAACAATGAGAGACTTGTGCAACATTTGGGAATCTTCAGTCCAGAAGAACGGAGAAAGATGAGTATGAGGTAATCAGTCCCTCAGCCTGGAGTCGATGTGTTAGTCCATCAGTCTTGATGGACTAACACAGACTCCAGGATGAGGGACTGATTACCTCATACTTCTCCTGATCTTAGTCTTATTCTCTGTATTGGACTGAAGAAGCCACTGGCTGGCGAAAAGTTTCCTCAATAAAAATTTAGAGGCTCGCGAGTTTCCCTGTCTCCTAATATCATGTTTATTTTTCCCCTATAATCCACCTTGTCCATAATTACTATCGCATTTGCTTTGTTTCGTAAGGTGAAGTCCAGGATCTTTAATTAATTCATGGTATAACTTAACAAATCTTTGATGACAATTGTGTTGCAGAGGTGTGAGCAAACCTCAGATAGTAATTATGCGATAGTAATTATGGAGAAGGTAGATTATAGGGAAAAAAATAACATATTAGAAGACAAGGAAACTGACTAGCCTTAAGTCAACTACGTAAACCACCCGAAACCCATTCACTAACACCCAAGGTCTGGTATACATCTCACTACGTGTTCCACCCAGTGTCCACTTACAGTCACGCACACGTAACATGTACATCTTGTCGCGTGCCAGAATCATGTATACACGTTCATGTACACAGTAATCGTGTACATTGATGAGCAGGCGTGGCAAAGATCATGTGTACATTTAGTAGTGATTAGAATCTGTTTACACAGTAATTTCTCAGTTATGTGCACATGTGATAGTGCAAATATGTGCAAATATGGTTAGTAACATCTAAATGAATGTGTGCATCTGATCAGTTGTACGAACACACGGACGTACACAATGTACGAACACACGGACGTACACAATGTACGAACACACGGACGTACACAATGTACGAACACACGGACGCACACAATGTACGAACACACGGACGCACACAATGTACGAACACACGGACGCACACAATGTACGTACACACGGACGTACACAATGTACGTACACACGGACGTACACATTACTTAAGCTGTAAAGATTATCTGGTCTTGAACATTAAAAAAAATGAAAAGTCTCACTACACATTAACACTGACCTGGCTATACTGAGAAGTTAATATTCTACTACACATTAACACTGACCTGGCTATACTGAGAAGTTAATATTCTACTACACATTAACACTGACCTGGCTATACTGAGAAGTTAATATTCTACTACACATTAACACTAACCTGGCTATACTGAGAAGTTAATATTCTACTACACATTAACACTAACCTGGCTATACTGAGAAGTTAATATTCTACTACACATTAACACTAACCTGGCTATACTGAGAAGTTAATATTCTACTACACATTAACACTGACCTGGCTATACTGAGAAGTTAATATTCTACTACACATTAACACTAACCTGGCTATACTGAGAAGTTAATATTCTACTACACATTAACACTGACCTGGCTATACTGAGAAGTTAATATTCTACTACACATTAACACTAACCTGGCTATACTGAGAAGTTAATATTCTACTACACATTAACACTGACCTGGCTATACTGAGAAGTTAATATTCTACTACACATTAACACTAACCTGGCTATACTGAGAAGTTAATATTCTACTACACATTAACACTAACCTGGCTATACTGAGAAGTTAATATTCTACTACACATTAACACTGACCTGGCTATACCGAGAAGTTAATATTCTACTACACATTAACACTGACCTGGCTATACTGAGAAGTTAATATTCTACTACACATTAACACTGACCTGGCTATACTGAGAAGTTAATATTCTACTACACATTAACACTAACCTGGCTATACTGAGAAGTTAATATTCTACTACACATTAACACTAACCTGGCTATACTGAGAAGTTAATATTCTACTACACATTAACACTAACCTGGCTATACTGAGAAGTTAATATTCTACTACACATTAACACTGACCTGGCTATACTGAGAAGTTAATATTCTACTACACATTAACACTAACCTGGCTATACTGAGAAGTTAATATTCTACTACACATTAACACTGACCTGGCTATACTGAGAAGTTAATATTCTACTACACATTAACACTAACCTGGCTATACTGAGAAGTTAATATTCTACTACACATTAACACTAACCTGGCTATACTGAGAAGTTAATATTCTACTACACATTAACACTAACCTGGCTATACTGAGAAGTTAATATTCTACTACACATTAACACTGACCTGGCTATACCGAGAAGTTAATATTCTACTACACATTAACACTGACCTGGCTATACTGAGAAGTTAATATTCTACTACACATTAACACTGACCTGGCTATACTGAGAAGTTAATATTCTACTACACATTAACACTAACCTGGCTATACTGAGAAGTTAATATTCTACTACACATTAACACTAACCTGGCTATACTGAGAAGTTAATATTCTACTACACATTAACACTAACCTGGCTATACTGAGAAGTTAATATTCTACTACACATTAACACTGACCTGGCTATACTGAGAAGTTAATATTCTACTACACATTAACACTGACCTGGCTATACTGAGAAGTTAATATTCTACTACACATTAACACTGACCTGGCTATACTGAGAAGTTAATATTCTACTACACATTAACACTGACCTGGCTATACTGAGAAGTTAATATTCTACTACACATTAACACTAACCTGGCTATACTGAGAAGTTAATGCGTCAAGATCTGAAAGGGATAAAGAAAGTAAAATCAGGAAGATCACAACTTACACAGACGACACTCTTACAAGAGTACACAGAAAGATACAAATATTACGCTTACAATCTGTCTCTAACACTCAGTCAAGTCTGCAAAAATAATAACTGAAAATTTTAAGATTTTGCTTCAAAGAAAAAGCTTTTAGGGTGCAGACACTGTACCTCGAGTGCAGGCACTGTACCTCGAGTGCAGGCACTGTACCTCGAGTGCAGGCACTATACCTCGAGTGCAGGCACTGTACCTCGAGTGCAGGCACTGTACCTCGAGTGCAGGCACTGTACCTCGAGTGCAGGCACTGTACCTCGAGTGCAGACACTAATTCCCACCTTCACAAACCAAGTGTGATAATCCGGCCTTACCAGCCTAACCTAAATGGGGATTTCAGCTTTTAAGTTACTTTTTTACATGGGTTTTGTGATCAGGTTTGGTAGACTAAATTAGCGTTAATCTCTGATTGTAACTTCGGAGAGCAGTTGCTGCAAATATAACAGTAAAATAAACAAAAATCGTACCTACGGTGTCAGTAAGCACTTTACTTGTAACTGAATAACAGTTATGTTACTTTCTTATTTATTCATCGTCTTTAAAATGTTATGTTAAAAACCAGTGATCCATTTAACGATTCTCTAATGATGCAAACACGAATGTTACTTGCTTAACACTTGACGAACGAGTGAAATTGTTTATAAACATTCTCAGTCAAGAACAGGATTCGAACCTGCGCACTCTGCATCAAAGTAAACAGTACTTCTGCCACACACCCAGACCCCAGAGTGTGCAGGTTCGAATCACTGTAGCAGCCCCTGATTTCACGCTGTTCGTTACAACTCTTTGGGTTGTGTGTGTTAGGAAGTTAAATATTCACCTTTAATTATTCCTTTTGCAACGCATGTTGTCAAAGGCTTTTGAAAGTCAGTGTATGCTACATCTGCATTTTGCTTGTTCCCTAATGTATCCGAGACCATATCGTAATAATCCAGCAATTACGAGAGGCAGAAGTAACCTGGTCTGAACTCATGTTGACCTGGGTTGCACAACGTTGGAATTCTTACAAATCTGAAGATAAGCTGGGTTTTCCTGACTTCATACCTATTACTATGCTCACACTCCAACAACTCTTCAGATCCACAGAGCAATATCTGCATCAACTCCACCAAACAGGTTCCCACAGGCCGCTGGATGCTTGAGCCTCAAATTCTCAACCCGTTTTTCACACCCTTTTACAAAACTTTCCGAGACATCCCCCCTCCTTCCATTTGTACACAACCTTCATGAATATTCAGCTCAGAATACGTAGTACTTAAATATACTCTCATACAACGTGTTATTAATAAGGATATTTACCGTTTCTTACAGATCTCCGGCAGCGCCTGGGTCGGGAGTGGCGTGTACCTCCATACCTCAGTGAACGACAACGAAAACGACGCGCATTTGCTGATCGCGATTTGGAAAACGTCATGTTGCAACGAGAATCCATATTAGCCCAGAGTGCCCAACTCACCGCCCATCCCACCCACATTCCTGCAGAATGGATGGCGCATGTTAGTCTCCTGCCCGTCCACCTGCAGGAAGCTCTCAGGTTACACCCGCAGCCGGCGCAGGCGTTGCTGCAACTAGTGACTGAGGCTTGTGGGGGTGACAGAGAGAGAGCACTGCAGTACCTAGCCACACCACCTCCAGTCAGCCAGCCAGTGCTGAAGCACACCACTGCTCAGGATGTGTGCGCCAGTGTCACCAGTGGGATGCATTTAGCCCAAGAACTTCCTTCACGATTCCTTCAATTATCGTTGGCTGCTGCTGCGTCCACCACGCCAGCGATCTCGCTACCATCGTCCTCTCCCACCTCGACACGTTCCCTCTTCTCAGCTTCATCTGGATCAGCGTTTACAGTGGTCGGTAGAGATACCAGTCGAGAATCACCATCTTCCTCTTGTTCGTCACCGCCCACACGCCCACCACCCACGCCCAGTCCTCAGGAGCAGAAAGAATCGGCCAATTCATGCCAAAGTTAAACAGCCCGAAATTTGAGGCTGATGTACAACTGACGGCATCAGGAAGACCAGTGACAAGTGAGGAAGTGCGAGTGTACTACCCTGGCCACGGTGTGTTGCGGAACCCAGACTTCGCACTTGCCTCAACAACCCTCAAGTCCTCACCATCAACTTTATTTGCCACTACTCCACTTGTGATGGCGGACGAGGATGGTTCGTCGCCCTCTCAACCCGCTGGTCAGCCCAACTTGCACTTCCCTCACATGCTGTGTCAAGGCTCCCAACAGACCGTTCACAATCTCACACTACTTGTCCAACGCCCAGAAAAGCAGTAATTTCCTTTTCCGTGGAATCTATAATCGGAAAACAAGTTTAGTCATCTTAAATCTGTACTGTTGATGATAAATGCAATGTTAAATTAAGCCATACCAATCGACATAATAAATTTGATGTTGCTACTACGAAAGAACGGCAGAAACCAGACGTTGAAAAATTGCCAGTCACTGATTATAGCAAGTTGAATATTTTGCGCACACACACACACACACTTTTATATATATATATATATATATCGTGCCGAATAGGTAAAACTTGCTATTTTGGCTTCAATAGCAACGGTCTTCTTGCCGAATAAGGCAAGCGAAAATTTGTGTATGCAATAATTACGCAAAAATCTTTTTGAACCTAACGAAAAAAATATATTTCATTGTGTTTATTAAATTATTGTAAACTTGTGTAAAATATATTTAGTTGGATTAGGATAAATTAAATTTCACTTGTTATAATAAGTTTAGGCAAGTTTTCTAAGGTTCTTTTGGTACAAAAATTATTAATTTTTACATTAACATAAATGAAAAAAAATATATCTTTAAACGTATAAGATCAAATTTTTAGAAAAGACTTTTAAACGAGTTATTGCTAATTGACCAATTTTACCTATTCGGCATATTATATAATAAATTATATATGTTTAATATATGTACACGTGTTAGGTGAGGTCTAAATAATTGTGATTGAGGTAGGCAAGTTTTTTTTTTTGGGGTGGATGATGATAAGTGGCGTTAGTGTGGAGAGCAACATGGGTATTTCCTGTTTCAACTTCTCCCCCTTCCTCCCCTCCCCCTCTCCCTTCCTTCACTCCCCCTTCCTCCACTCCCCCTCTCCCTTCCTCCACTCCCCCTCCTCCACTCCCCCCTCTCCCTTCCTCCACTCCCCCTCTCCTTCCTCCTCTCCTCCCTCTCCTTCCCTTCACTCCCCTCTCCCTTCCTTCACTTCCTCCTCCCTCCCTCCCCCTCCTTCCTTCCACTCCCCTTCCTTCCTCCTCCTCCACTCTCCCTTCCTTCACTTCCCCTCCTCCACTCCCCCTCTCCCTTCCTTCACTCCCTCCACCACTCCCCCTCTCCCTTCCTTCACTTCCCCTCCTCCACTCCCCTCTCCCCTTCCTCACTCCCCTCCTTCCTCCACTCCCCCCTCCACTCTCCTCCCTCATCTCTCTCATCAATTGATTTTTAACACTAAGTGTTGACAGCACTCCCACAGTAACTTCAACTTTCATAGCTTCTCAGTCTAGATTTGACCTAAGTGGTTCGTAGCACCTGTCCTTACTAGAGTTCAGTTCACTAGCTTCTTCCTACTAGCATGTTCTTGACCTACTTCTTACAGTAGTGTTCCTAGTTCACCTCGTTCTTTTACTAGCAGTGTTCCTAGTTCACCTCGTTCTTTTACTAGCAGTGTTCTTAGTTCACCTCGTTCTTTTACTAGTAGTGTTCCTAGTTCACCTCGTTCTTTTACTAGTAGTGTTCCTAGTTCACCTCGTTCTTTTACTAGTAGTGTTCCTAGTTCACCTCGTTCTTTTACTAGTAGTGTTCCTAGTTCACCTCGTTCTTTTACTAGTAGTGTTCCTAGTTCACCTCGTTCTTTTACTAGTAGTGTTCCTAGTTCACCTCGTTCTTTTACTAGTAGTTTCCTAGTTCACCTCGTTCTTTTACTAGTAGTCTTCCTAGTTCACCTCGTTCTTTTACTAGTAGTGTTCCTAGTTCACCTCGTTCTTTTACTAGTAGTCTTCCTAGTTCACCTCGTTCTTTTACTAGTAGTCTTCCTAGTTCACCTCGTTCTTTTACTAGTAGTGTTCCTAGTTCACCTCGTTCTTTTACTAGTAGTGTTCCTAGTTCACCTCGTTCTTTTACTAGTAGTGTTCCTAGTTCACCTCGTTCTTTTACTAGTAGTGTTCCTAGTTCACCTCGTTCTTTTACTAGTAGTGTTCCTAGTTCACCTCGTTCTTTTACTAGTAGTGTTCCTAGTTCACCTCGTTCTTTTACTAGTAGTGTTCCTAGTTCACCTCGTTCTTTTACTAGTAGTGTTCCTAGTTCACCTCGTTCTTTTACTAGTAGTGTTCCTAGTTCACCTCGTTCTTTTACTAGTAGTGTTCCTAGTTCACCTCGTTCTTTTACTAGTAGTGTTCCTAGTTCACCTCGTTCTTTTACTAGTAGTGTTCCTAGTTCACCTCGTTCTTTTACTAGTAGTGTTCCTAGTTCACCTCGTTCTTTTACTAGTAGTGTTCCTAGTTCACCTCGTTCTTTTACTAGTAGTGTTCCTAGTTCACCTCGTTCTTTTCTAGTAGTGTTCCTAGTTCATTCGTTCTTTTACTAGTAGTGTTCCTAGTTCACCTCGTTCTTTTACTAGTAGTGTTCCTAGTTCACCTCGTTCTTTTACTAGTAGTGTTCCTAGTTCACCTCGTTCTTTTACTAGTAGTGTTCCTAGTTCACCTCGTTCTTTTACTAGTAGTGTTCCTAGTTCACCTCGTTCTTTTACTAGTAGTGTTCCTAGTTCACTCGTTCTTTTACTAGTAGTGTTCCTAGTTCACCTCGTTCTTTACTAGTAGTGTTCCTAGTTCACCTCGTTCTTTTACTAGTAGTGTTCCTAGTTCACCTCGTTCTTTTACTAGTAGTGTTCCTAGTTCACCTCGTTCTTTTACTAGTAGTGTTCCTAGTTCACCTCGTTCTTTTACTAGTAGTGTTCCTAGTTCACCTCGTTCTTTTACTAGTAGTGTTCCTAGTTCACCTCGTTCTTTTACTAGTAGTGTTCCTAGTTCACCTCGTTCTTTTACTAGTAGTGTTCCTAGTTCACCTCGTTCTTTTACTAGTAGTGTTCCTAGTTCACCTCGTTCTTTTACTAGTAGTGTTCCTAGTTCACCTCGTTCTTTTACTAGTAGTGTTCCTAGTTCACCTCGTTCTTTTACTAGTAGTGTTCCTAGTTCACCTCGTTCTTTTACTAGTAGTGTTCCTAGTTCACCTCGTTCTTTTACTAGCAGTGTTCCTAGTTCACCTCGTTCTTTTACTAGCAGTGTTCCTAGTTCACCTCGTTCTTTTACTAGCAGTGTTCCTAGTTCACCTCGTTCTTTTACTAGTAGTGTTCCTAGTTCATCTCGTTCTTTTACTAGTAGTGTTCCTAGTTCACCTCGTTCTTTTACTAGTAGTGTTCCTAGTTCACCTCGTTCTTTTACTAGCAGTGTTCCTAGTTCACCTCGTTCTTTTACTAGTAGTGTTCCTAGTTCACCTCGTTCTTTTACTAGTAGTGTTCCTAGTTCATCTCGTTCTTTTACTAGTAGTGTTCCTAGTTCATCTCGTTTACTAGTAGTATTCCTAGTTCATCTCGTTCTTTTACTAGCAGTGTTCCTAGTTCACCTCGTTCTTTTACTAGCAGTGTTCCTAGTTCACCTCGTTCTTTTACTAGCAGTGTTCCTAGTTCACCTCGTTCTTTTACTAGCAGTGTTCCTAGTTCACTCCACATTCTTTTATTACTTTCACTTTGAAATCAGCCCTTCAAAAAGTGCCTTCTTTTCCGTGAAGGGCTCTTGATCTAAAAGAATGGGAACTCCTAATACCCTTCCTCGGATCAAACCTAATTACCTTTCCCCAATTCAACGAGCGTTGTATAACCCTTACAGTTGACAATTTATATTTTTTCTCTTAAATCACAGACAAAAATATTCTGACATTTCTTCAGGTTGGGTTCTCAACCTAAGGTTAAGTTCTCAACCTAAGGTTGGGTTCTCAACCTAAGGTTAAGTTCTCAACCTAAGGTTGGGTTCTCAACCTAAGGTTAAGTTATCAACCTAAGGTTAAGTTCTCAACCTAAGGTTGGGTTCTCAACCTAAGGTTGGGTTCTCAACCTAAGGTTGGGTTCTCAACCTAAGGTTAAGTTCTCAACCTAAGGTTAAGTTCTCAACCTAAGGTTAAGTTCTCAACCTAAGGTTAAGTTCTAAACCTAAGGTTAAGTTCTAAACCTAAGGTTAAGTTCTAAACCTAAGGTTAAGTTCTAAGCCTAAGGTTAAGTTCTAAGCCTAAGGTTAAGTTCTAAACCTAAGGTTAAGTTCTAAACCTAAGGTTAAGTTCTAAACCTAAGGTTAAGTTCTAAACTTGGTTCAGGTTTAGTTCTCAAATTTCTGTAGTCTAAATACTCTTCGTCTAGTTAAGTTGAACTTTCTGCACAAGTTCTGTACTATCTACCAGTTCTGTACTATCTACCAAAGATATAACATTTAAGACTAGTTGCATCTTAGTTACATAAAGTAACGTAGGTTTGCTAAATGACTTAGGGTAACTTTACCTCATATTTTGTAACTTTTATTCGCGTTCTGAGCCTCAATAAATGCTAAAAGCAATAAATCTTTTTTCCTCCCTCCTTGTTACTAAGACCTTAGCTACACACACCTACATCTAGGCCATGGGCTGTGGGTCGACCCCAGTAATCAAATACAGAAGTGTACACACAAGTACACATGCACGTACACACCCGCGTGTACAAGTGTAAACACACACACACACACACACAGATTGGGGAAAGTCAGAGAAGACCGCAGACAGAGTACAGGCTAGGGGGCCAAAGACTACAAACTCCACTCAAGGAAAACAATCTTGGGGCGAGTGTAATACCAGGCACATCTTCTGAGGCGCACATCAACCAAATAACTGATGCAGCATATGGGCGCCTGGCAAGCCTAAGAATAGCGTTTCTACACCTCAGTAAGGAATCGTTCAAGACTCTGTACACCGTGTACGTCAGGCCCATATTGGAGTATGGTCAAGCACGTTAAGAAATTAGAGAAAGTGCAAAGGTTTGCAACAAGACTAGTCCCGGAGCTAAGGGGTATGTCCTACGAGGAGAGGTTAAGGGAAATCGACCTGACGACACTGGAAGACAGGAGGGATAGGGGGGGGGGGAATGATAATGACATATAAAATACCGAGAGGAATTGACAAGGTGGCTAGGGACAGGATGTTTCAGGGATGGGACACAAGAAGGAGGGGTCACATCTGGAAGCTCAAAACTCAGTCGAGTCACAGGAATATTAGGAAGTATTTCTTCAGAGTTGTCAGGAAGTGGAACAATCTTAAGAAGAGGTATGATAAGGCTCATGGATCAAGGAGAGTGGACCTAGTAGCGACCAGCGAAGAGGCGGGGCCAGGAGCTTCGAATCGACCCCTGCAACCACAAATAAGTGAATACACACGTCTTAATGATGGTAATTATTTGTTATTAAATGTTCAAGCACTAGAATTGCTTGGTAATCCAGTGTTGAACCTATTTCATTTCCATTACCAAAGTCACACCATCATCAACAACTTGCTACTGACCAACATTTCACTCTTATTACATAAATCATGAAGTATATATTTTTTATAGTCTGCATTTCATATCCACAAATAGACAAAGCTGGATGTCCTGGCTTTAAGTGAGACAAAGCTGAAGGGGGTAGGAGAGTTTCAGTGGGGAGAAATAAATGGGATTAGATCAGGGGTTTCAAATAGAGTTAGAGCTAAAGAAGGAGTGGCAATAATGTTGAATAATCAGTTATGGCAGGTAAAGAAGGAATATAAATGTATAAATTCAAGGATTATGTGGAGTAAAATAAAGGTTGGATGTGAAAAGTGGGTTATAGTAAGTGTTTATGCACCTGGAGAAGAGAGAAGTGTAGAAGAGAGAGAGATTTTATGAAATGTTGAGTGAGTGTGTGGGAGTTTTGAACCAAGTGAGAGAGTAATTGTGGTTGGGGATCTTAATGCTAAAGTGGGTAAAAATGTTGTGGATGGAGTAGTAGGTAAATTTGGGGTGCCAGGGGCAAATGTAAATGGGGAGCCATTAATTGAGCTATGTGTAGAAAGAGGTTTGGTAATAAGTAATACATATTTTATGAAAAAGAGGATAAATAAATATACAAGGTATGATATAGCACGTAAGGAAAGTAGTTTGTTGGATTATGTATTGGTGGATAAAAGGTTGATGAGTAGGCTTCAGGATGTACATGTTTATAGAGGGGCAACGGATATATCAGATCATTATTTGGTTGTAGCTACAGTTAGAGTAAAAGGTAGATGGGACAAAAGGAAAATGGCAACAGCAAGTAAGAGAGAGGTAAAAGTGTATAAACTAAGGGAGGAGGAAGTTAGGGTGAGATATAAGCAACTATTGGCAGAAAGGTGGGCTAGTGCAAGTAGGAGTAGTGGGGGGGTTGAAGAAAGTTGGGATAGTTTTAAAAATGCAGTATTAGAATGTGGGGCAGAAGTTTGTGGTTATAGGAGGGTGGGTGCAGGAGGAAAGAGGAGTGAGTGGTGGAATGAAGAAGTAAAGGGTGTGATAAAAGAGAAAAGGTAGCTTATGAGAGGTTTTACAAAACAGAAGTGTTAGTAGAAGAGCAGAGTATATGGAGAGTAAAAGAAAGGTGAAGAGAGTGGTGAGAGAGTGCAAAAAAAGAGCGGATGAAAGAACGGGAGAGGCTCTGTCAAGAAATTTTGCTGAAAACAAGAAAAAATTTTGGAGTGAGATAAACAAGGTAAGAAAGCCTAGGGAACGAATGGATTTGTCAGTTAAAAACAGAGTAGGGGAGTTAGTAAATGGGGAGCTGGAGGTATTGGGTAGATGGCGGGAATATTTTGAGGAACTTTTAAATGTCGATGAAAAGAGGGAGGCGATAATTTCATGTACTGGCCAGGGAGGTACAACATCGTTTAGGAGTGAAGAAGAGCAGGATGTGAGTGTGGGGGAGGTGCGTGAGGCATTACGTAGAATGAAAGGGGTAAAGCAGCTGGAATTGACGGAATCATGACAGAAATGTTAAAAGCAGGGGGATATAGTGCTGGAGTGGTTGGTATTTTTGTTTAATAAATGTATGAAAGAGGGGAAGGTACCTAGGGATTGGCAGCGAGCATGTATAGTTCCTTTATATAAAGGGAAGGGGATAAAAGAGAGTGTAAAAATTATAGGGGAATAAGTTTACTGAGTATACCAGGTAAAGTGTATGGCAGGGTTATTATTGAAAGAATTAGAGGTAAGACAGAGAGTAGGATTGCAGATGAGCAAGGAGGCTTTAGAGTGGGTAGGGGATGTGTAGATCAAGTGTTTACAGTGAAGCATATATGTGAACAGTATTTAGATAAAGGTAGAGAGTTTTTATTGCATTTATGGATTTAGAAAAGGCATATGATAGAGTGGATAGGGGAGCAATGTGGCAAATGTTGCAAGTGTATGGAATAGGTAGTAAGTTACTGAAGGCTGTAAAGAGTTTTTATGAGGATAGTGAGGCTCAGGTTAGGGTGTGTAGGAGAGAGGAGATTACTTCCCGGTAAAAATAGGTCTTAGACAGGGTTGTGTAATGTCACCATGGTTGTTTAATATATTTATAGATGGGGTTGTAAAAGAAGTAAATGCTAGGGTGTTGGGGAGAGGGTGGGATTAAATTATGGAGAATTAAATGCAAAATGGGAGTTGACACAGTTACTTTTTGCTGATGATACTGTGCTTATGGGAGATTCTAAAGAAAAGTTGCAAAGGTTAGTGGACGAGTTTGGGAGAGTGTGTAAAGGTAGAAAGTTAAAAGTGAACATAGATAAGAGTAAGGTGATGAGGGTATCAAACGATTTAAATAAAGAAAAATTGGATATCACATTGGAGAGAGGGATTATGGAAGAAGTAAATGTTTTCAGATATTTGGGAGTTGATGTGTCAGCAGATGGGTTTATGAAGGATGAGGTTAACCATAGAATTTAGATGAATGGTTCAGAGAACCGACAAGTTGTTAAATTAGACACATATGCAACACTTGGGTATCTTTATTGAGGAAACGTTTCGCCACACAGTGGCTTCATCAGTCCAATACAAAGTAGAAAGGTGTAAGGAGAGGAGGAGTTTGAGGTTATCAGTCCCTCGGCCTGGAGTCGATGTGTTCAGTCCATCAATCTTGTTAGATTGAACACATCGACCCCAGGCCGAGGGACTGTAACCTCAAACTCCTCCTCTCTACACCTTCTACTGTTGACTGATGAAGCCACTGTGTGGCGAAACGTTTCCTCAATAAAGATACCCAAGTGTTGCATATGTGTCTAATTTAACAACCATAAAATTGATGAAGGAAAAAAGGTGAGTGGTGCATTGAGGTATCTGTGGAGACAAAAAACGTTATCCATGGAGGCAAAGAAGGGAATGTACGAAAGTATTGTGGTACCAACACTCTTATATGGGTGTGAAGCATGGGTTGCAAATGCTGCAGCGAGGAGGAGGCTGGAGGCAGTGGAGATGTCCTGTCTAAGGGCAATGTGTGGTGTAAATATTATGCAGAAAATTCGGAATGTGGAAATTAGGAGAAGGTGTGGAGTTACTAAAAGTATTTGTCAGAGGGCTGAAGAGGGGTTGTTGAGGTGGTTTGGTCATTTAGAGAGAATGGATCAAAGTAGAATGACTTGGAGAGCGTATAAATCTGTAGGGGAAGGAAGGCGGGGTAGGGGTCGTCCTAGAAAAGGTTGGAGGAAGGGGTAAAGGAGGTTTTGTGGGCGAGGGCTTGGACTTCCAGCAAGCATGTGTGAGCGTGTTAGATAGGAGTGAATGGAGACGAATGGTTTTGGGACATGACGATCTGTTGGAGTGTGAGCAGGGTAACATTGTGTGAAGGGATTCAGGGAAACCAGTTAATTGATTTAGTTGGACTTGAGTCCTGGAAATGGGAAGTACAATGCCTGCACTTTAAAGGAGGGGTCTGAGATAGTGACAGCTGGGAGGGACTTTTCTCAGCTGTAGTATCTGAGCTCCTCTGCAAAGACAGTGATTATGTATGAGTGTGGTGAAAGTGTTGAATGATGATGAAAGTTTTTTCTTTTTGGGGATTTTCTTTCTTTTTGGGTCACCCTGCCTCGGTGGGAGACGGCCGACTTGTTGGGGAAAAAAAAAAAAAATCGTTCAGTTTTACAGGCTGTCAAATTTCCACAAGACTGGATATACCCTCAATAATACCAAAAGAGCGGCTAGGTTCTTAATCAGGAAAGCACCCTGTGGGAAGTGGCACCCCGTGGGAAGTGGCACCCCGTGGGAAGTGGCACCCCATGGGAAGTGGCACCGCGTGGGGAGTGGCACCCCGTGGGGAGAGTAGTACTCTTCCCAAAGAGGACACTATCACTAGGCACAAACCACCAGACAAACTCTTCCGCCTCGTTAAGGTGACCTGGTGATGCAACATCGGGGGGATGGGGGGGGAAGGGTGGATTGCTGCTGAAGTGCTCTTGATCCAAAAAAGTTGGAGCAATTTTCCTTTTCGGATCAAGCTTGATTACATCTATTTCCTTTTGTGTGTGTTTCTGCAAAAACTTTTATACCTGACCACAAACTCTCAGAACAAGTGAAATCTAAAGAGCAATAAAAATAAGGGTAAAGTTTGATAAAGGATGTAGATGACAACCCTCAGACCTGATGGCAACTCTCAGACCTGATGGCAACCCTCGGACCTGATGGCAACCCTCAGACCTGATGGCAACTCTCAGACCTGATGGCAGCCCTCAGACCTGATGGCAACTCTCAGACCTGATGGCAACTCTCAGACCTGATGACAGCCCTCGGACCTGATGGCAGCCCTCGGACCTGATGGCAGCCCTCGGACCTGATGGCAGCCCTCGGACCTGATGGCAGCCCTCGGACCTGATGGCAACCCTCGGACCTGATGGCAACCCTCGGACCTGATGGCAACCCTCGGACCTGATGGCAACCCTCGGACCTGATGGCAACCCTCGGACCTGATGGCAACCCTCGGACCTGATGGCAACCCTCGGACCTGATGGCAACCCTCGGACCTGATGGCAACCCTCGGACCTGATGGCAACCCTCGGACCTGATGGCAACCCTCGGACCTGATGGCAACCCTCGGATCTGATGGCAGCTGATTTGAAAATCAACGTGAATAAGGAACGGAAAAATGAAGTTCAATATTCGTGAGAAAACTGACAAAGTTTAAACAAAAGCAAGTTATGATAAATGGTTTTGAAAACCGACGAGTTGGAGATTGAGACACTTATGCAACATATGGGAATCTTTATTAAGGAAACGTTTCGCCACACAGTGGCTTCATCAGTCCAATACAAAGCAGAAAGGTGTAAATAGAGGAGGAATTTGAGATTATCAGTCCCTCGCCCTGGAGTCGATGTGTTCAGTTCATAAATCTTGTAGAAAGTACAGCATAGGGCGTAGAAGTGGCTTATATACTGTAGTCAGGTGAGGCGAAGCAGGAGGAGGCGGGGTCATAGTGGTACCATCCACTAGTCGAAGTAGGTCTTCGTCCAAAGGTTCGTCCAACCTTGGCGTTAAGTGCCAAGTAACAGAAGGGGTGGCGATAAGGAAGAAACCAGAAAATCAACATCTGGGATAGACAATGCCCGCGAAGGGGATAGATATAAAGAACAGAGTGTATACCACTTATTCAAGTGGATACGGACTGCGGTGTAATGTAAGGAAGTAGGAACATAGAGCTGATGGTATGGAACACCAGTGCATATAAGAAGAGCACTTTCGTTAAAGGTTCCATCGGAAAAAGGGTCCGATGAACATAACAAATCATAGCCTGAAAAGGGCCTGATAACAGTGGATTGTAATTTGGATTCTTGCAAACAGACCCCAAAAGGGGAAAACTGGGAGAGCAACACCTGAAGTTCACCCCGGTTACCCCTGAGGCCTCGGATATTCCACTGCAAATAAGCCATGATTTATGGAGAGAAAGATATAAGTCAAAGAGAGAGGAATCTATGGACTAGGGTTAGAAAAGTCCACGTGTGGAGGCAGCGGAAGATCTGTAATCAAAGAAGGAGTAGGACGCTGTGAAGGAAGGAGGGGGGTAGACAGAGAAGAAAGAGGAGGAGGAACCGGAGGTGGAGCGGTGTCCATCAACGTTCCATACTCTGCAATAAATTCTGCGATAGCTTCCAGATTTTCGGAAGACAAAGATGCAGAATTTGGGACAACATTAGAAATGGAAGGAGAGTGAGCAACCATCGGGGAGACTATAGACTGTACTAAAGTAGAGGGAGAGGAGATGGAAGAGGAAACTGTCGAAGGGGCTTGGGAGGGGACAGGAGTGGAAGTGGCCTGGGAAGGAACAGTCAGGGAAGGAACTTGAGAGGGGACAGGGAATGAAGATATTGAACGAGGAGGAGGATGACCCTCCACACACGTTACAGAACTAGTCGGAGGCGAAGAACCCGGCAATAGAGATTTTTTGCCAGACTTACGAGAAGAAGGGGGGCGCTGAGACTTAGGTGGGGAATGAGGGCGTGTAGACACAGAACTGTGCGAGTGAGTAGAGGAAGGAGAGTGGACAGTATGGGATGCTGAGGTAGGGACCTCGGAGCCAAGAACAGCAAAAGAATTCGAGACAGGGGTGACGGAGGATGTTGTAACCACAGAGGAAGTCGAGGAAGTTGGGACCCCAGAAGTGGGGCGACGTTTAGCAATGCGAGAATAGGAAATATGGGGAAGTCTCCCTTGTAGGCGTAGATGAGAGACGGCCATAGCATATGAGAAGCCTTCTGCTTCTTTGAGACAACGGATTTCCTGCTCATTCAGGTAAACCTGACAACGGCGAGAGTACGATGGATGTGCCTCATGACAGTTAAGGCAAGAGGGAGGTAGAGTACAAGAAGGACTGGCATGGTCGTCGGCACCACAGACTGGGCATTCGGCCATGGACCTGCAATATTTCGCTGGATGACCAAAATGCCAGCAGTTTCTACACTGTTGTGGTGTAGGGGTCACCTTTCGAACTTGTAAACGTTGACCTGCAATGTAAACCGAAGGTGGTAGTTCACGGCAGTCAAATGTTAAACGAGCTATATTGCAAGGATAACGTCTTCGCTTATTGGCAGGGAGGGTAAAAGTGTCAACTTTAAGGATAGGGAGTTCTTGGAGCTCAAGCTGCTCCAAAATGTCATCACCACATGTCTGGAAATTCCGTTGGACAATGGTGTGGGGTAAAATGACAGAACCACTACAAGAATTGAGAGAATGATGCTTGTCAATAGTGATAGGAACAGTATCTATGGTCATAAGAAGAGAAAGATCACGAGCTTGGCCAGCATTCTGGACCGTGATGATGCGAGTGCCACTCTTGAGAGCATGAAATGAGACATCTTTACCAACATGGCGTAGCAGAGCCTTACCAATACTATGGTCTGAAAGATAGGTATTAGGAGAAGTCGGTCGCAGAGTAAAAAACTTTGTCCATTGAGTAGTGTGAAACAGAGTTTAAGGGGAGTGCGTGACGAGCTGGTCGTTTCTGAGATGAACGAGAAGGAAGGGGGTGGTCCGACGTGTGATGGGCGGGCAATTCGAAAATTGCTGCACCGTTAAGGGAGAAGCCGGAATCAAGGTCAGAGAATAGCGAAGGTCAGACATATCGAAAGGGCCAGTCGGATCCCCGGTACCTGAAGCAGGTGATGAACCGGCACCAGCAAGAGGTACAGGGATATTAGAGTTGTCCGAAGAGTTGTCCATTAACGAGGTAGGGTCAGAACTAGGTGCGGTATCAAGAAGGGGCCCGGGGGTAGGTTCATGGATTAGGGCATCCATGGTTAGGTTACTTCTTTCTTTTTGTTTTTAAGAAAAAAAATAAAATAAAAATAAAAAAAATAAAAAAAGACGGGAACGTGGAGGAATAGCTCCTAGGAGGAATGAAAGGGGCGTAAATCCCCCTCCGCGCCCAAGAGGACCTCAACACCGCAAGTAGTGCAGATGCTGCATGGAACCCGTGCCATACCCTACCCTTCATGCCAGTAAACCAGCAATCCAGGATAGCAACCTCATTTCCACCGAGCCACCTCGGCGGACAAGAGAGGGCGGCCGGATATCCGCCACAAAGCATACGGCCTTCGGCCACCACCCCCGGAATCCGAAAGGTGGCCTCCAGAGATACACCCGTCGCCCGAAAGATACCCAAGGCCACCCCCCCCCGGGAGACCGGAGAGGGATCGGGACATCCCCAGGCGATCCAGATTCCACGGCAAACTACACCACCGCCAAGAACCTCAACGGAATGGGATTGGACCACGGTACCCTTCCCCCTACCTAGGAACTAGAATGCCTGTGGAGAGAAGCTCCCAGGGTAAAAATGGGAAGGAAATAAGGGAGGGATGAGGAGGAGGAAAGGGAAAAGGGAGGATGGGGAAGATGGGAAAGGGGAGGGGGGATTGGGGGGTAATTAGGTTCGGTCTGAGGAAGAAGACCAATAGCCTCTTTACCGCGACAAGGAGCCCCCCTTAAAGAGGGGATTTTTTTAATAAAAAATTGGATTTTATATAGAAAACTAGGATTTTATATATAAAACTAGGATTTTTTATAAAAAAAACTAGGATTTTTTATAAAAAACGAAAACTAGGAAAATCTATAGAAAAACTAGGATTTTATATCGAATCGAATCGATATGGCCGAGAATCGACGAGATGGGGAAGGAAGAAGGAAAGGGAAGGATGGAAATAAACTGGAAAAGGATGGGATGGTGGAGGCGAGGAGGAAATGAAAGATCAGTGGCCCAACCACTGTGGAGCAGGTGGTACCGACGTACTGCAAGCGATGACGCAGAGAGGTGGTGGACGGTAGTACTGGCTCACTGGAGCGAGGAGGGCGGCAGAGCAGGCAGGAGAGGTCGAGAAGGCAGTCACACTGCACAGTGATGTGTTGATTACTGGAGCTTGGAGTCGGGAGATGTAGTGAGGGCTTGTGCCTGAGTAGTAGTAGAGCCATTCACAAGAGACTTGAAGCTCTTTCTAGCGATGCAGTAAAGTTCAAAAGGGAGTTTGCTTGCTGATTGGAGCATGTGTAGTAAGTTTGGTAAGGTGCAGGTGTAGCCAGGGTCGAGGGTATACTTGACAGTTCCATCTTGAAGACGCTGGAGAAGTGCCATGGCAAACATTTTGTCTGGGTATTGATTGGTGGTGATCAAGGTAATACCAGGGTAGTATTGCACCTGTTCATTAACGTCTGGAACAGTTGCAGTAGATGTGTTAGGAGCAGAAGTGGATGGATTGTATGCTTGGGCCGAGGCAGAACGAGTTACAGGTTCGAACCATTGAATGAAAAGTTAGGTCAATTTTTTTTGATATAAAAATTACAAGTGTCTCTCCCTTAACAAGTTTTCTATGAACAACTATGACAGAAAACGAATTCCAGTTTTTAGGGGTAAGTATTTGTTTTCATGTTAACAGACATTTTATCCGAATACGAACACTAATTTGTTAATACGTTGGTACAGAGC
Organism: Cherax destructor; assembly: GCA_009830355.1. Taxonomy (NCBI): domain Eukaryota; kingdom Metazoa; phylum Arthropoda; class Malacostraca; order Decapoda; family Parastacidae; genus Cherax; species Cherax destructor. Next base: position 110,990 of record WNWK01005994.1, read on the forward strand.
GACCATCCAGGGAGCTACTGCCGCCCTCTCACGAGTGCATCAACAACAGCAGCAATAATATGCAACTTTAAAAGATAGAAATATTAGTACGCACGTAATAATCCATATATGATCAACATAAAGCATCATAATACGTATATACCCTGTAAATTATATTTACTAGGGCTTCTAAAATTTTAAAGTATTTTGAACAGTTTTAACGGGAAGTCATCAATTAATTAATACAATAAATTTTAATAAAAATATGAAAAGCTGAACGATTTTAAGTAAATTATAATTTTATTTTTAAATATATATTTTTTTTAAATTTTAGTAAATGCATTTGTCCTTAAAACCAACAGGTAAGTAAAGTAAGCTTTGTCTTTTTCAAATAAATCTTACTTTTCTTATATTTAAAATTATAATGGTTAACGATGAAGTAAACTGTCAAGTCTTATGATATAAGTATATTACCGAGGCTTCCAGGGACTGATACAGTCATAGACTGTCACCGAGGCTTCCAGTGTCTACAGTGATATACTACTGTCACTGAGGCTTCCAGTATCTACAGGCTGGCAGTGTCTACTACATTGGTAGACAACTGTCGCTGAAACCTCCAGAGTCAACACAGGTGTTATGGCCACACAGTTGGAAATAAATGGTATAAAATACCGACAGTTGACGACCCGCTGGGTATCATTACACAATCATCGCTCAATCCATCCATCAACCCAGTCAAATTCGTCAATTTCAAGCCCAAATTCTGTAGAATTCCCTAAACACATTCCCCGATAACACGTCCGAATTTAATCAATTTCCCCCACACGTAGTCTCCCAAAAACGTAAAAATCCTATAGATTTCTCAAAAACCTCCAAAGTCACTGAAATTCTATAGATCCCCCCCAAACAGTCCAAAAATTGCCAAAATTCTATCAATTCTCCCAGAAGCAGTCGCCTAAAACCGACTCTCCCCGGAACACTTCCCCCTCCTCCTCTAAAAAGAACGTTAAAATTTCTGGATTCCCCAAAATCAATCCAATAATTGAAAATTCCTAGTATTATCTCCTCAAACCCCCTAAGTCACCAGTCTTTCAA